>CAMPDV010001686.1:0-94516 GCA_946699065.1 Loxodes magnus
TGATCTGTGGCTATATCCAGTGATTCAGAGTTCATCGTATCGGGAAGTGCAGATTAGACGGTGAGACTATGGGACGTCAAGACAGGTACCTGTAAGACCATGAGTGGTCACACTAGTTAAGTATGATCTGTGGCTATATCCAGTGATTCAGAGTTCATCGTATCGGGAAGTGCAGATAAGACGGTGAGACTATGGGACGTCAAGACAGGTACCTGTAAGACCATGAGAAGTCACACTAGTCAAGTATATGCTGTGGCTATATCCAGTGATTCAGAGTTCATCGTATCGGGAAGTGCAGATTAGACGGTGAGACTATGGGACGTCAAGACAGGTACCTGTAAGACCATGAGTGGTCACACTAATTATGTATGATCTGTGGCTATATCCAGTGATTCAGAGTTCATCGTATCGGGAAGTTATGATTAGACGGTGAGACTATGGGACGTCAAGACAGGTACCTGTAAGACCATGAGTGGTCACACTAGTCAAGTATATGCTGTGGCTATATCCAGTGATTCAGAGTTCATCGTATCGGGAAGTGCAGATTAGACAGTGAGACTATGGGACGTCAAGACAGGTACCTGTAAGACCATGAGAAGTCACACTAGTCAAGTATATGCTGTGGCTATATCCAGTGATTCAGAGTTCATCGTATCGGGAAGTGCAGATTAGACAGTGAGACTATGGGACGTCAAGACAGGTACCTGTAAGACCATGAGTGGTCACACTAGTCAAGTATATGCTGTGGCTATATCCAGTGATTCAGAGTTCATCGTATCGGGAAGTGCAGATTAGACAGTGAGACTATGGGACGTCAAGACAGGCACCTGTAAGACCATGAGTGGTCACACTAGTCAAGTATATGCTGTGGCTATATCCGGTGATTCAGAGTTCATCGTATCGGGAAGTGCAGATAATACGGTGAGACTATGGAACGTCAAGACAGGTACCTGTAAGACCATGAGTGGTCACACTAGTTATGCATATGCTGTGGCTATATCCAGTGATTCAGAGTTCATCGTATCGGGAAGTGGAGATTAGACAGTGAGACTATGGGACGTCAAGACAGGTACCTGTAAGACCATGAGTGGTCACACTAATTAGGTATTATCTGTGGCTATATCCAGTGATTCAGAGTTCATCGTATCGGGAAGTGCAGATTAGACGGTGAGACTATGGGACGTCAAGACAGGTACCTGTAAGACCATGAGAAGTCACACTAGTCAAGTATATGCTGTGGCTATATCCAGTGATTCAGAGTTCATCGTATCGGGAAGTGCAGATAAGACGGTGAGACTATGGGACGTCAAGACAGGTACCTGTAAGACCATGAGAAGTCACACTAATTATGTATATGCTGTGGCTATATCCAGTGATTCAGAGTTCATCGTATCGGGAAGTTATGATTAGACGGTGAGACTATGGGACGTCAAGACAGGTACCTGTAAGACCATGAGAAGTCACACTAGTCAAGTATATGCTGTGGCTATATCCAGTGATTCAGAGTTCATCGTATCGGGAAGTGCAGATAAGACGGTGAGACTATGGGACGTCAAGACAGGTACCTGTAAGACCATGAGTGGTCACACTAGTTAAGTATGATCTGTGGCTATATCCAGTGATTCAGAGTTCATCGTATCGGGAAGTGCAGATAAGACAGTGAGACTATGGGACGTCAAGACAGGTACCTGTAAGACCATGAGTGGTCACACTAGTTAAGTATGATCTGTGGCTATATCCAGTGATTCAGAGTTCATCGTATCGGGAAGTGCAGATTAGACGGTGAGACTATGGGACGTCAAGACAGGTACCTGTAAGACCATGAGTGGTCACACTAGTTAAGTATGATCTGTGGCTATATCCAGTGATTCAGAGTTCATCGTATCGGGAAGTAGAGATAATACGGTGAGACTATGGAACGTCAAGACAGGTACCTGTAAGACCATGAGTGGTCACACTAGTTAAGTATGATCTGTGGCTATATCCAGTGATTCAGAGTTCATCGTATCGGGAAGTGCAGATTAGACAGTGAGACTATGGGACGTCAAGACAGGTACCTGTAAGACCATGAGTGGTCACACTAGTCAAGTATATGCTGTGGCTATATCCAGTGATTCAGAGTTCATCGTATCGGGAAGTTATGATTAGACGGTGAGACTATGGGACGTCAAGACAGGTACCTGTAAGACCATGAGTGGTCACACTAGTCATGTATGATCTGTGGCTATATCCAGTGATTCAGAGTTCATCGTATCGGGAAGTGCAGATTAGACGGTGAGACTATGGGACGTCAAGACAGGTACCTGTAAGACCATGAGTGGTCACACTAGTTAAGTATGATCTGTGGCTATATCCAGTGATTCAGAGTTCATCGTATCGGGAAGTGCAGATAAGACAGTGAGACTATGGGACGTCAAGACAGGTACCTGTAAGACCATGAGTGGTCACACTAGTTAAGTATGATCTGTGGCTATATCCAGTGATTCAGAGTTCATCGTATCGGGAAGTGCAGATTAGACGGTGAGACTATGGGACGTCAAGACAGGTACCTGTAAGACCATGAGTGGTCACACTAGTTAAGTATGATCTGTGGCTATATCCAGTGATTCAGAGTTCATCGTATCGGGAAGTAGAGATAATACGGTGAGACTATGGAACGTCAAGACAGGTACCTGTAAGACCATGAGTGGTCACACTAGTTAAGTATGATCTGTGGCTATATCCAGTGATTCAGAGTTCATCGTATCGGGAAGTGCAGATTAGACAGTGAGACTATGGGACGTCAAGACAGGTACCTGTAAGACCATGAGAAGTCACACTAGTCAAGTATATGCTGTGGCTATATCCAGTGATTCAGAGTTCATCGTATCGGGAAGTGCAGATTAGACGGTGAGACTATGGGACGTCAAGACAGGTACCTGTAAGACCATGAGTGGTCACACTAGTCAAGTATATGCTGTGGCTATATCCAGTGATTCAGAGTTCATCGTATCGGGAAGTGCAGATTAGACAGTGAGACTATGGGACGTCAAGACAGGCACCTGTAAGACCATGAGTGGTCACACTAGTCAAGTATATGCTGTGGCTATATCCAGTGATTCAGAGTTCATCGTATCGGGAAGTTATGATTAGACGGTGAGACTATGGGACGTCAAGACAGGTACCTGTAAGACCATGAGTGGTCACACTAGTCATGTATGATCTGTGGCTATATCCAGTGATTCAGAGTTCATCGTATCGGGAAGTGCAGATTAGACGGTGAGACTATGGGACGTCAAGACAGGTACCTGTAAGACCATGAGTGGTCACACTAGTTAAGTATGATCTGTGGCTATATCCAGTGATTCAGAGTTCATCGTATCGGGAAGTGCAGATAAGACGGTGAGACTATGGGACGTCAAGACAGGTACCTGTAAGACCATGAGAAGTCACACTAGTCAAGTATATGCTGTGGCTATATCCAGTGATTCAGAGTTCATCGTATCGGGAAGTGCAGATTAGACGGTGAGACTATGGGACGTCAAGACAGGTACCTGTAAGACCATGAGTGGTCACACTAATTATGTATGATCTGTGGCTATATCCAGTGATTCAGAGTTCATCGTATCGGGAAGTTATGATTAGACGGTGAGACTATGGGACGTCAAGACAGGTACCTGTAAGACCATGAGTGGTCACACTAGTCAAGTATATGCTGTGGCTATATCCAGTGATTCAGAGTTCATCGTATCGGGAAGTGCAGATTAGACAGTGAGACTATGGGACGTCAAGACAGGTACCTGTAAGACCATGAGAAGTCACACTAGTCAAGTATATGCTGTGGCTATATCCAGTGATTCAGAGTTCATCGTATCGGGAAGTGCAGATTAGACAGTGAGACTATGGGACGTCAAGACAGGTACCTGTAAGACCATGAGTGGTCACACTAGTCAAGTATATGCTGTGGCTATATCCAGTGATTCAGAGTTCATCGTATCGGGAAGTGCAGATTAGACAGTGAGACTATGGGACGTCAAGACAGGCACCTGTAAGACCATGAGTGGTCACACTAGTCAAGTATATGCTGTGGCTATATCCGGTGATTCAGAGTTCATCGTATCGGGAAGTGCAGATAATACGGTGAGACTATGGAACGTCAAGACAGGTACCTGTAAGACCATGAGTGGTCACACTAGTTATGCATATGCTGTGGCTATATCCAGTGATTCAGAGTTCATCGTATCGGGAAGTGGAGATTAGACAGTGAGACTATGGGACGTCAAGACAGGTACCTGTAAGACCATGAGTGGTCACACTAATTAGGTATTATCTGTGGCTATATCCAGTGATTCAGAGTTCATCGTATCGGGAAGTGCAGATTAGACGGTGAGACTATGGGACGTCAAGACAGGTACCTGTAAGACCATGAGAAGTCACACTAGTCAAGTATATGCTGTGGCTATATCCAGTGATTCAGAGTTCATCGTATCGGGAAGTGCAGATAAGACGGTGAGACTATGGGACGTCAAGACAGGTACCTGTAAGACCATGAGAAGTCACACTAATTATGTATATGCTGTGGCTATATCCAGTGATTCAGAGTTCATCGTATCGGGAAGTTATGATTAGACGGTGAGACTATGGGACGTCAAGACAGGTACCTGTAAGACCATGAGAAGTCACACTAGTCAAGTATATGCTGTGGCTATATCCAGTGATTCAGAGTTCATCGTATCGGGAAGTGCAGATAAGACGGTGAGACTATGGGACGTCAAGACAGGTACCTGTAAGACCATGAGTGGTCACACTAGTTAAGTATGATCTGTGGCTATATCCAGTGATTCAGAGTTCATCGTATCGGGAAGTGCAGATAAGACAGTGAGACTATGGGACGTCAAGACAGGTACCTGTAAGACCATGAGTGGTCACACTAGTTAAGTATGATCTGTGGCTATATCCAGTGATTCAGAGTTCATCGTATCGGGAAGTGCAGATTAGACGGTGAGACTATGGGACGTCAAGACAGGTACCTGTAAGACCATGAGTGGTCACACTAGTTAAGTATGATCTGTGGCTATATCCAGTGATTCAGAGTTCATCGTATCGGGAAGTAGAGATAATACGGTGAGACTATGGAACGTCAAGACAGGTACCTGTAAGACCATGAGTGGTCACACTAGTTAAGTATGATCTGTGGCTATATCCAGTGATTCAGAGTTCATCGTATCGGGAAGTGCAGATTAGACAGTGAGACTATGGGACGTCAAGACAGGTACCTGTAAGACCATGAGTGGTCACACTAGTCAAGTATATGCTGTGGCTATATCCAGTGATTCAGAGTTCATCGTATCGGGAAGTTATGATTAGACGGTGAGACTATGGGACGTCAAGACAGGTACCTGTAAGACCATGAGTGGTCACACTAGTCATGTATGATCTGTGGCTATATCCAGTGATTCAGAGTTCATCGTATCGGGAAGTGCAGATTAGACGGTGAGACTATGGGACGTCAAGACAGGTACCTGTAAGACCATGAGTGGTCACACTAGTTAAGTATGATCTGTGGCTATATCCAGTGATTCAGAGTTCATCGTATCGGGAAGTGCAGATAAGACGGTGAGACTATGGGACGTCAAGACAGGTACCTGTAAGACCATGAGAAGTCACACTAGTCAAGTATATGCTGTGGCTATATCCAGTGATTCAGAGTTCATCGTATCGGGAAGTGCAGATTAGACGGTGAGACTATGGGACGTCAAGACAGGTACCTGTAAGACCATGAGTGGTCACACTAATTATGTATGATCTGTGGCTATATCCAGTGATTCAGAGTTCATCGTATCGGGAAGTTATGATTAGACGGTGAGACTATGGGACGTCAAGACAGGTACCTGTAAGACCATGAGTGGTCACACTAGTCAAGTATATGCTGTGGCTATATCCAGTGATTCAGAGTTCATCGTATCGGGAAGTGCAGATTAGACAGTGAGACTATGGGACGTCAAGACAGGTACCTGTAAGACCATGAGAAGTCACACTAGTCAAGTATATGCTGTGGCTATATCCAGTGATTCAGAGTTCATCGTATCGGGAAGTGCAGATTAGACAGTGAGACTATGGGACGTCAAGACAGGTACCTGTAAGACCATGAGTGGTCACACTAGTCAAGTATATGCTGTGGCTATATCCAGTGATTCAGAGTTCATCGTATCGGGAAGTGCAGATTAGACGGTGAGACTATGGGACGTCAAGACAGGTACCTGTAAGACCATGAGTGGTCACACTAATTATGTATATGCTGTGGCTATATCCAGTGATTCAGAGTTCATCGTATCGGGAAGTGCAGATAAGACAGTGAGACTATGGGACGTCAAGACAGGCACCTGTAAGACCATGAGTGGTCACACTAGTCAAGTATATGCTGTGGCTATATCCGGTGATTCAGAGTTCATCGTATCGGGAAGTGCAGATAATACGGTGAGACTATGGAACGTCAAGACAGGTACCTGTAAGACCATGAGTGGTCACACTAGTTATGCATATGCTGTGGCTATATCCAGTGATTCAGAGTTCATCGTATCGGGAAGTGGAGATTAGACAGTGAGACTATGGGACGTCAAGACAGGTACCTGTAAGACCATGAGAAGTCACACTAATTATGTATATGCTGTGGCTATATCCAGTGATTCAGAGTTCATCGTATCGGGAAGTTATGATTAGACGGTGAGACTATGGGACGTCAAGACAGGTACCTGTAAGACCATGAGAAGTCACACTAGTCAAGTATATGCTGTGGCTATATCCAGTGATTCAGAGTTCATCGTATCGGGAAGTGCAGATAAGACGGTGAGACTATGGGACGTCAAGACAGGTACCTGTAAGACCATGAGTGGTCACACTAGTTAAGTATGATCTGTGGCTATATCCAGTGATTCAGAGTTCATCGTATCGGAAGTGCAGATAAGACAGTGAGACTATGGGACGTCAAGACAGGTACCTGTAAGACCATGAGTGGTCACACTAGTTAAGTATGATCTGTGGCTATATCCAGTGATTCAGAGTTCATCGTATCGGGAAGTGCAGATTAGACGGTGAGACTATGGGACGTCAAGACAGGTACCTGTAAGACCATGAGTGGTCACACTAGTTAAGTATGATCTGTGGCTATATCCAGTGATTCAGAGTTCATCGTATCGGGAAGTAGAGATAATACGGTGAGACTATGGAACGTCAAGACAGGTACCTGTAAGACCATGAGTGGTCACACTAGTTAAGTATGATCTGTGGCTATATCCAGTGATTCAGAGTTCATCGTATCGGGAAGTGCAGATTAGACAGTGAGACTATGGGACGTCAAGACAGGTACCTGTAAGACCATGAGTGGTCACACTAGTCAAGTATATGCTGTGGCTATATCCAGTGATTCAGAGTTCATCGTATCGGGAAGTTATGATTAGACGGTGAGACTATGGGACGTCAAGACAGGTACCTGTAAGACCATGAGTGGTCACACTAGTCATGTATGATCTGTGGCTATATCCAGTGATTCAGAGTTCATCGTATCGGGAAGTGCAGATTAGACGGTGAGACTATGGGACGTCAAGACAGGTACCTGTAAGACCATGAGTGGTCACACTAGTTAAGTATGATCTGTGGCTATATCCAGTGATTCAGAGTTCATCGTATCGGGAAGTGCAGATAAGACGGTGAGACTATGGGACGTCAAGACAGGTACCTGTAAGACCATGAGAAGTCACACTAGTCAAGTATATGCTGTGGCTATATCCAGTGATTCAGAGTTCATCGTATCGGGAAGTGCAGATTAGACGGTGAGACTATGGGACGTCAAGACAGGTACCTGTAAGACCATGAGTGGTCACACTAATTATGTATGATCTGTGGCTATATCCAGTGATTCAGAGTTCATCGTATCGGGAAGTTATGATTAGACGGTGAGACTATGGGACGTCAAGACAGGTACCTGTAAGACCATGAGTGGTCACACTAGTCAAGTATATGCTGTGGCTATATCCAGTGATTCAGAGTTCATCGTATCGGGAAGTGCAGATTAGACAGTGAGACTATGGGACGTCAAGACAGGTACCTGTAAGACCATGAGAAGTCACACTAGTCAAGTATATGCTGTGGCTATATCCAGTGATTCAGAGTTCATCGTATCGGGAAGTGCAGATTAGACAGTGAGACTATGGGACGTCAAGACAGGTACCTGTAAGACCATGAGTGGTCACACTAGTCAAGTATATGCTGTGGCTATATCCAGTGATTCAGAGTTCATCGTATCGGGAAGTGCAGATTAGACGGTGAGACTATGGGACGTCAAGACAGGTACCTGTAAGACCATGAGTGGTCACACTAATTATGTATATGCTGTGGCTATATCCAGTGATTCAGAGTTCATCGTATCGGGAAGTGCAGATAAGACAGTGAGACTATGGGACGTCAAGACAGGCACCTGTAAGACCATGAGTGGTCACACTAGTCAAGTATATGCTGTGGCTATATCCGGTGATTCAGAGTTCATCGTATCGGGAAGTGCAGATAATACGGTGAGACTATGGAACGTCAAGACAGGTACCTGTAAGACCATGAGTGGTCACACTAGTTATGCATATGCTGTGGCTATATCCAGTGATTCAGAGTTCATCGTATCGGGAAGTGGAGATTAGACAGTGAGACTATGGGACGTCAAGACAGGTACCTGTAAGACCATGAGTGGTCACACTAATTAGGTATTATCTGTGGCTATATCCAGTGATTCAGAGTTCATCGTATCGGGAAGTTATGATTAGACGGTGAGACTATGGGACGTCAAGACAGGTACCTGTAAGACCATGAGAAGTCACACTAGTCAAGTATATGCTGTGGCTATATCCAGTGATTCAGAGTTCATCGTATCGGGAAGTGCAGATTAGACGGTGAGACTATGGGACGTCAAGACAGGTACCTGTAAGACCATGAGTGGTCACACTAATTAGGTATTATCTGTGGCTATATCCAGTGATTCAGAGTTCATCGTATCGGGAAGTGCAGATAAGACGGTGAGACTATGGGACGTCAAGACAGGTACCTGTAAGACCATGAGTGGTCATACTAGTCAAGTATATGCTGTGGCTATATCCAGTGATTCAGAGTTCATCGTATCGGGAAGTTATGATTAGACGGTGAGACTATGGGACGTCAAGACAGGTACCTGTAAGACCATGAGTGGTCACACTAGTCATGTATGATCTGTGGCTATATCCAGTGATTCAGAGTTCATCGTATCGGGAAGTGCAGATAAGACGGTGAGACTATGGGACGTCAAGACAGGTACCTGTAAGACCATGAGAAGTCACACTAGTCAAGTATATGCTGTGGCTATATCCAGTGATTCAGAGTTCATCGTATCGGGAAGTGCAGATTAGACGGTGAGACTATGGGACGTCAAGACAGGTACCTGTAAGACCATGAGTGGTCACACTAGTCATGTATGATCTGTGGCTATATCCAGTGATTCAGAGTTCATCGTATCGGGAAGTTATGATTATACGGTGAGACTATGGAACGTCAAGACAGGTACCTGTAAGACCATGAGTGGTCACACTAGTCAAGTATATGCTGTGGCTATATCCGGTGATTCAGAGTTCATCGTATCGGGAAGTGCAGATAAGACGGTGAGACTATGGGACGTCAAGACAGGTACCTGTAAGACCATGAGTGGTCACACTAGTCAAGTATATGCTGTGGCTATATCCAGTGATTCAGAGTTCATCGTATCGGGAAGTGCAGATAAGACGGTGAGACTATGGGACGTCAAGACAGGTACCTGTAAGACCATGAGTGGTCACACTAGTCAAGTATATGCTGTGGCTATATCCAGTGATTCAGAGTTCATCGTATCGGGAAGTGCAGATTAGACGGTGAGACTATGGGACGTCAAGACAGGTACCTGTAAGACCATGAGTGGTCACACTAGTCATGTATGATCTGTGGCTATATCCAGTGATTCAGAGTTCATCGTATCGGGAAGTTATGATTATACGGTGAGACTATGGAACGTCAAGACAGGTACCTGTAAGACCATGAGTGGTCACACTAATTATGTATTATCTGTGGCTATATCCAGTGATTCAGAGTTCATCGTATCGGGAAGTGCAGATTAGACGGTGAGACTATGGGACGTCAAGACAGGTACCTGTAAGACCATGAGTGGTCACACTAGTTAAGTATGATCTGTGGCTATATCCAGTGATTCAGAGTTCATCGTATCGGGAAGTCATGATTAGACGGTGAGACTATGGGACGTCAAGACAGGTACCTGTAAGACCATGAGTGGTCACACTAGTCAAGTATATGCTGTGGCTATATCCGGTGATTCAGAGTTCATCGTATCGGGAAGTGCAGATAAGACGGTGAGACTATGGGACGTCAAGACAGGTACCTGTAAGACCATGAGTGGTCACACTAGTCAAGTATATGCTGTGGCTATATCCAGTGATTCAGAGTTCATCGTATCGGGAAGTGCAGATAAGACGGTGAGACTATGGGACGTCAAGACAGGTACCTGTAAGACCATGAGTGGTCACACTAATTATGTATTATCTGTGGCTATATCCAGTGATTCAGAGTTCATCGTATCGGGAAGTGCAGATTAGACGGTGAGACTATGGAACGTCAAGACAGGCACCTGTAAGACCATGAGTGGTCACACTAGTCAAGTATATGCTGTGGCTATATCCGGTGATTCAGAGTTCATCGTATCGGGAAGTGCAGATAAGACGGTGAGACTATGGGACGTCAAGACAGGTACCTGTAAGACCATGAGAAGTCACACTAGTCAAGTATATGCTGTGGCTATATCCAGTGATTCAGAGTTCATCGTATCGGGAAGTGCAGATTAGACGGTGAGACTATGGGACGTCAAGACAGGTACCTGTAAGACCATGAGTGGTCACACTAGTCAAGTATGATCTGTGGCTATATCCAGTGATTCAGAGTTCATCGTATCGGGAAGTGCAGATTAGACGGTGAGACTATGGGACGTCAAGACAGGTACCTGTAAGACCATGAGTGGTCACACTAGTTAAGTATGATCTGTGGCTATATCCAGTGATTCAGAGTTCATCGTATCGGGAAGTTATGATTAGACAGTGAGACTATGGGACGTCAAGACAGGTACCTGTAAGACCATGAGTGGTCACACTAGTTAAGTATGATCTGTGGCTATATCCAGTGATTCAGAGTTCATCGTATCGGGAAGTCATGATTAGACAGTGAGACTATGGGACGTCAAGACAGGTACCTGTAAGACCATGAGTGGTCACACTAGTTAAGTATGATCTGTGGCTATATCCAGTGATTCAGAGTTCATAGTATCGGAAGTGCAGATTAGACGGTGAGACTATGGGACGTCAAGACAGGTACCTGTAAGACCATGAGTGGTCACACTAGTTAAGTATGATCTGTGGCTATATCCAGTGATTCAGAGTTCATCGTATCGGGAAGTGCAGATAAGACGGTGAGACTATGGGACGTCAAGACAGGTACCTGTAAGACCATGAGTGGTCACACTAATTATGTATTATCTGTGGCTATATCCAGTGATTCAGAGTTCATCGTATCGGGAAGTGCAGATTAGACGGTGAGACTATGGAACGTCAAGACAGGCACCTGTAAGACCATGAGTGGTCACACTAGTCAAGTATATGCTGTGGCTATATCCGGTGATTCAGAGTTCATCGTATCGGGAAGTGCAGATAAGACGGTGAGACTATGGGACGTCAAGACAGGTACCTGTAAGACCATGAGTGGTCACACTAGTCAAGTATATGCTGTGGCTATATCCAGTGATTCAGAGTTCATCGTATCGGGAAGTTATGATTAGACGGTGAGACTATGGGACGTCAAGACAGGTACCTGTAAGACCATGAGTGGTCACACTAGTCAAGTATGATCTGTGGCTATATCCAGTGATTCAGAGTTCATCGTATCGGGAAGTGCAGATTAGACGGTGAGACTATGGGACGTCAAGACAGGTACCTGTAAGACCATGAGTGGTCACACTAGTTAAGTATGATCTGTGGCTATATCCAGTGATTCAGAGTTCATCGTATCGGGAAGTAGAGATAATACGGTGAGACTATGGAACGTCAAGACAGGTACCTGTAAGACCATGAGTGGTCACACTAGTTATGTATGATCTGTGGCTATATCCAGTGATTCAGAGTTCATCGTATCGGGAAGTCATGATTAGACAGTGAGACTATGGGGACGTCAAGACAGGTACCTGTAAGACCATGAGTGGTCACACTAGTTAAGTATGATCTGTGGCTATATCCAGTGATTCAGAGTTCATAGTATCGGGAAGTGCAGATTAGACGGTGAGACTATGGGACGTCAAGACAGGTACCTGTAAGACCATGAGTGGTCACACTAGTCATGTATGATCTGTGGCTATATCCAGTGATTCAGAGTTCATCGTATCGGGAAGTGCAGATAAGACGGTGAGACTATGGGACGTCAAGACAGGTACCTGTAAGACCATGAGAAGTCACACTAGTCAAGTATATGCTGTGGCTATATCCAGTGATTCAGAGTTCATCGTATCGGGAAGTGCAGATTAGACGGTGAGACTATGGGACGTCAAGACAGGTACCTGTAAGACCATGAGTGGTCACACTAGTCAAGTATATGATGTGGCTATATCCGGTGATTCAGAGTTCATCGTATCGGGAAGTTATGATTAGACGGTGAGACTATGGGACGTCAAGACAGGTACCTGTAAGACCATGAGTGGTCACACTAGTTAAGTATGATCTGTGGCTATATCCAGTGATTCAGAGTTCATCGTATCGGGAAGTAGAGATAATACGGTGAGACTATGGGACGTCAAGACAGGTACCTGTAAGACCATGAGAAGTCACACTAGTCAAGTATATGCTGTGGGCTATATCCAGTGATTCAGAGTTCATCGTATCGGGAAGTGCAGATAAGACAGTGAGACTATGGGACGTCAAGACAGGTACCTGTAAGACCATGAGTGGTCACACTAGTCATGTATGATCTGTGGCTATATCCAGTGATTCAGAGTTCATCGTATCGGGAAGTTATGATTATACGGTGAGACTATGGAACGTCAAGACAGGTACCTGTAAGACCATGAGTGGTCACACTAGTCAAGTATATGCTGTGGCTATATCCAGTGATTCAGAGTTCATCGTATCGGGAAGTGCAGATAAGACGGTGAGACTATGGGACGTCAAGACAGGTACCTGTAAGACCATGAGTGGTCACACTAGTCATGTATGATCTGTGGCTATATCCAGTGATTCAGAGTTCATCGTATCGGGAAGTAGAGATAATACGGTGAGACTATGGAACGTCAAGACAGGTACCTGTAAGACCATGAGTGGTCACACTAGTCAAGTATATGCTGTGGCTATATCCAGTGATTCAGAGTTCATCGTATCGGGAAGTGCAGATTAGACGGTGAGACTATGGGACGTCAAGACAGGTACCTGTAAGACCATGAGTGGTCACACTAGTTAAGTATGATCTGTGGCTATATCCAGTGATTCAGAGTTCATCGTATCGGGAAGTGCAGATAAGACGGTGAGACTATGGGACGTCAAGACAGGTACCTGTAAGACCATGAGAAGTCACACTAGTCAAGTATATGCTGTGGCTATATCCAGTGATTCAGAGTTCATCGTATCGGGAAGTTATGATTATACGGTGAGACTATGGGACGTCAAGACAGGTACCTGTAAGACCATGAGTGGTCACACTAATTATGTATATGCTGTGGCTATATCCAGTGATTCAGAGTTCATCGTATCGGGAAGTTATGATAATACGGTGAAACTATGGGACGTCAAGACAGGTACCTGTAAGACCATGAGTGGTCACACTAATTATGTATTATCTGTGGCTATATCCAGTGATTCAGAGTTCATCGTATCGGGAAGTGTAGATAATACGGTGAGACTATGGGACGTCAAGACAGGTACCTGTAAGACCATGAGTGGTCACACTAATTATGTATTATCTGTGGCTATATCCAGTGATTAAGAGTTCATTGTATCGGGAAGTAGAGATTATACGGTGAGACTATGGGACGTCAAGACAGGTACCTGTAAGACCATGAGTGGTCACACTAGTTAAGTATGATCTGTGGCTATATCCAGTGATTCAGAGTTCATCGTATCGGGAAGTGCAGATTAGACGGTGAGACTATGGGACGTCAAGACAGGTACCTGTAAGACCATGAGTGGTCACACTAGTCAAGTATATGCTGTGGCTATATCCGGTGATTCAGAGTTCATCGTATCGGGAAGTGTAGATAATACGGTGAGACTATGGGACGTCAAGACAGGTACCTGTAAGACCATGAGTGGTCACACTAATTATGTATTATCTGTGGCTATATCCAGTGATTCAGAGTTCATCGTATCGGGAAGTGCAGATTAGACGGTGAGACTATGGGACGTCAAGACAGGTACCTGTAAGACCATGAGTGGTCACACTAGTTAAGTATGATCTGTGGCTATATCCAGTGATTCAGAGTTCATCGTATCGGGAAGTGCAGATAAGACGGTGAGACTATGGAACGTCAAGACAGGTACCTGTAAGACCATGAGTGGTCACACTAGTCAAGTATATGCTGTGGCTATATCCAGTGATTCAGAGTTCATCGTATCGGGAAGTGCAGATTAGACGGTGAGACTATGGGACGTCAAGACAGGTACCTGTAAGACCATGAGTGGTCACACTAGTTAAGTATGATCTGTGGCTATATCCAGTGATTCAGAGTTCATCGTATCGGGAAGTGCAGATAAGACGGTGAGACTATGGGACGTCAAGACAGGTACCTGTAAGACCATGAGAAGTCACACTAGTCAAGTATATGCTGTGGCTATATCCAGTGATTCAGAGTTCATCGTATCGGGAAGTTATGATTATACGGTGAGACTATGGGACGTCAAGACAGGTACCTGTAAGACCATGAGTGGTCACACTAGTCAAGTATATGCTGTGGCTATATCCAGTGATTCAGAGTTCATCGTATCGGGAAGTTATGATAATACGGTGAAACTATGGGACGTCAAGACAGGTACCTGTAAGACCATGAGTGGTCACACTAATTATGTATTATCTGTGGCTATATCCAGTGATTCAGAGTTCATCGTATCGGGAAGTGTAGATAATACGGTGAGACTATGGGACGTCAAGACAGGTACCTGTAAGACCATGAGTGGTCACACTAATTATGTATTATCTGTGGCTATATCCAGTGATTAAGAGTTCATTGTATCGGGAAGTAGAGATTATACGGTGAGACTATGGGACGTCAAGACAGGTACCTGTAAGACCATGAGTGGTCACACTAGTTAAGTATGATCTGTGGCTATATCCAGTGATTCAGAGTTCATCGTATCGGGAAGTGCAGATTAGACGGTGAGACTATGGGACGTCAAGACAGGTACCTGTAAGACCATGAGTGGTCACACTAGTCAAGTATATGCTGTGGCTATATCCGGTGATTCAGAGTTCATCGTATCGGGAAGTGCAGATAAGACAGTGAGACTATGGGACGTCAAGACAGGTACCTGTAAGACCATGAGTGGTCACACTAGTTAAGTATGATCTGTGGCTATATCCAGTGATTCAGAGTTCATCGCATCGGGAAGTGGAGATTAGACAGTGAGACTATGGGACGTCAAGACAGGTACCTGTAAGACCATGAGTGGTCACACTAGTTAAGTATGATCTGTGGCTATATCCAGTGATTCAGAGTTCATCGTATCGGGAAGTAGAGATAATACGGTGAGACTATGGAACGTCAAGACAGGTACCTGTAAGACCATGAGTGGTCACACTAGTTATGCATATGCTGTGGCTATATCCAGTGATTCAGAGTTCATCGTATCGGGAAGTGGAGATTAGACAGTGAGACTATGGGACGTCAAGACAGGTACCTGTAAGACCATGAGTGGTCACACTAGTTAAGTATGATCTGTGGCTATATCCAGTGATTCAGAGTTCATCGTATCGGGAAGTAGAGATAATACGGTGAGACTATGGAACGTCAAGACAGGTACCTGTAAGACCATGAGTGGTCACACTAGTTATGTATGATCTGTGGCTATATCCAGTGATTCAGAGTTCATCGTATCGGGAATTGCAGATTAGACGGTGAGACTATGGGACGTCAAGACAGGTACCTGTAAGACCATGAGTGGTCACACTAGTTAAGTATGATCTGTGGCTATATCCAGTGATTCAGAGTTCATCGTATCGGGAAGTGCAGATTAGACGGTGAGACTATGGGACGTCAAGACAGGTACCTGTAAGACCATGAGTGGTCACACTAATTAGGTATTATCTGTGGCTATATCCAGTGATTCAGAGTTCATCGTATCGGGAAGTGCAGATAAGACGGTGAGACTATGGGACGTCAAGACAGGTACCTGTAAGACCATGAGTGGTCACACTAGTCAAGTATATGCTGTGGCTATATCCAGTGATTCAGAGTTCATCGTATCGGGAAGTTATGATTAGACGGTGAGACTATGGGACGTCAAGACAGGTACCTGTAAGACCATGAGTGGTCACACTAGTCATGTATGATCTGTGGCTATATCCAGTGATTCAGAGTTCATCGTATCGGGAAGTTATGATTAGACGGTGAGACTATGGGACGTCAAGACAGGTACCTGTAAGACCATGAGTGGTCACACTAGTCAAGTATATGATGTGGCTATATCCGGTGATTCAGAGTTCATCGTATCGGGAAGTTATGATTAGACGGTGAGACTATGGGACGTCAAGACAGGTACCTGTAAGACCATGAGTGGTCACACTAGTTAAGTATGATCTGTGGCTATATCCAGTGATTCAGAGTTCATCGCATCGGGAAGTTGAGATTAGACAGTGAGACTATGGGACGTCAAGACAGGTACCTGTAAGACCATGAGTGGTCACACTAGTCAAGTATATGATGTGGCTATATCCGGTGATTCAGAGTTCATCGTATCGGGAAGTAGAGATAATACGGTGAGACTATGGAACGTCAAGACAGGTACCTGTAAGACCATGAGTGGTCACACTAGTTATGTATGATCTGTGGCTATATCCAGTGATTCAGAGTTCATAGTATCGGGAAGTGGAGATTAGACAGTGAGACTATGGGACGTCAAGACAGGTACCTGTAAGACCATGAGTGGTCACACTAGTTAAGTATGATCTTTGGCTATATCCAGTGATTCAGAGTTCATCGTATCGGGAAGTTATGATTATACGGTGAGACTATGGGACGTCAAGACAGGTACCTGTAAGACCATGAGTGGTCACACTAGTTATGTATGATCTGTGGCTATATCCAGTGATTCAGAGTTCATCGTATCGGGAAGTCATGATTATACGGTGAGACTATGGGACGTCAAGACAGGTACCTGTAAGACCATGAGTGGTCACACTAGTCATGTATGATCTGTTGCTATATCCAGTGATTCAGAGTTCATCGTATCGGGAAGTCATGATTATACGGTGAGACTATGGGACGTCAAGACAGGTACCTGTAAGACCATGAGTGGTCACACTAGTTATGTATGATCTGTGGCTATATCCAGTGATTCAGAGTTCATCGTATCGGGAAGTCATGATTATACGGTGAGACTATGGGACGTCAAGACAGGTACCTGTAAGACCATGAGTGGTCACACTAGTTAAGTATGATCTGTGGCTATATCCAGTGATTCAGAGTTCATCGTATCGGGAAGTTATGATTAGACGGTGAGACTATGGGACGTCAAGACAGGTACCTGTAAGACCATGAGTGGTCACACTAGTCAAGTATATAATGTGGCTATATCCGGTGATTCAGAGTTCATCGTATCGGGAAGTAGAGATAATACGGTGAGACTATGGGACGTCAAGACAGGTACCTGTAAGACCATGAGTGGTCACACTAGTTAAGTATGATCTGTGGCTATATCCAGTGATTCAGAGTTCATAGTATCGGGAAGTGGAGATTAGACAGTGAGACTATGGGACGTCAAGACAGGTACCTGTAAGACCATGAGTGGTCACACTAGTTAAGTATGATCTGTGGCTATATCCAGTGATTCAGAGTTCATCGTATCGGGAAGTTATGATTATACGGTGAGACTATGGGACGTCAAGACAGGTACCTGTAAGACCATGAGTGGTCACACTAGTTATGTATGATCTGTGGCTATATCCAGTGATTCAGAGTTCATAGTATCGGGAAGTCATGATTATACGGTGAGACTATGGGACGTCAAGACAGGTACCTGTAAGACCATGAGTGGTCACACTAGTCATGTATGATCTGTTGCTATATCCAGTGATTCAGAGTTCATCGTATCGGGAAGTTATGATTAGACGGTGAGACTATGGGACGTCAAGACAGGTACCTGTAAGACCATGAGAAGTCACACTAGTCAAGTATATGCTGTTGCTATATCCAGTGATTCAGAGTTCATCGTATCGGGAAGTCATGATTATACGGTGAGACTATGGGACGTCAAGACAGGTACCTGTAAGACCATGAGTGGTCACACTAGTTAAGTATGATCTGTGGCTATATCCAGTGATTCAGAGTTCATCGTATCGGGAAGTAGAGATAATACGGTGAGACTATGGAACGTCAAGACAGGTACCTGTAAGACCATGAGTGGTCACACTAGTTATGTATGATCTGTGGCTATATCCAGTGATTCAGAGTTCATAGTATCGGGAAGTGGAGATTAGACAGTGAGACTATGGGACGTCAAGACAGGTACCTGTAAGACCATGAGTGGTCACACTAGTTAAGTATGATCTGTGGCTATATCCAGTGATTCAGAGTTCATCGTATCGGGAAGTAGAGATAATACGGTGAGACTATGGGACGTCAAGACAGGTACCTGTAAGACCATGAGTGGTCACACTAGTTATGTATGATCTGTGGCTATATCCAGTGATTCAGAGTTCATAGTATCGGGAAGTCATGATTATACGGTGAGACTATGGGACGTCAAGACAGGTACCTGTAAGACCATGAGTGGTCACACTAGTCATGTATGATCTGTGGCTATATCCAGTGATTCAGAGTTCATCGTATCGGGAAGTTATGATTAGACGGTGAGACTATGGGACGTCAAGACAGGTACCTGTAAGACCATGAGTGGTCACACTAGTTAAGTATGATCTGTGGCTATATCCAGTGATTCAGAGTTCATCGTATCGGGAAGTGCAGATAAGACGGTGAGACTATGGGACGTCAAGACAGGTACCTGTAAGACCATGAGTGGTCACACTAGTCAAGTATATGCTGTGGCTATATCCAGTGATTCAGAGTTCATCGTATCGGGAAGTGCAGATTAGACGGTGAGACTATGGGACGTCAAGACAGGTACCTGTAAGACCATGAGTGGTCACACTAATTATGTATATGCTGTGGCTATATCCAGTGATTCAGAGTTCATCGTATCGGGAAGTCATGATTAGACGGTGAGACTATGGGACGTCAAGACAGGTACCTGTAAGACCATGAGTGGTCACACTAGTCAAGTATATGCTGTGGCTATATCCAGTGATTCAGAGTTCATCGTATCGGGAAGTTATGATTAGACAGTGAGACTATGGGACGTCAAGACAGGTACCTGTAAGACCATGAGTGGTCACACTAGTTATGTATGATCTGTGGCTATATCCAGTGATTCAGAGTTCATAGTATCGGGAAGTCATGATTATACGGTGAGACTATGGGACGTCAAGACAGGTACCTGTAAGACCATGAGTGGTCACACTAGTCAAGTATATGCTGTGGCTATATCCAGTGATTCAGAGTTCATCGTATCGGGAAGTGCAGATAAGACGGTGAGACTATGGGACGTCAAGACAGGTACCTGTAAGACCATGAGTGGTCACACTAGTCAAGTATATGCTGTGGCTATATCCAGTGATTCAGAGTTCATCGTATCGGGAAGTCATGATTAGACGGTGAGACTATGGGACGTCAAGACAGGTACCTGTAAGACCATGAGTGGTCACACTAGTCAAGTATATGCTGTGGCTATATCCAGTGATTCAGAGTTCATCGTATCGGGAAGTGGAGATTAGACAGTGAGACTATGGGACGTCAAGACAGGTACCTGTAAGACCATGAGTGGTCACACTAGTCAAGTATATGCTGTGGCTATATCCAGTGATTCAGAGTTCATCGTATCGGGAAGTTATGATTATACGGTGAGACTATGGGACGTCAAGACAGGCACCTGTAAGACCATGAGTGGTCACACTAGTCAAGTATATGCTGTGGCTATATCCAGTGATTCAGAGTTCATCGTATCGGGAAGTGGAGATTAGACAGTGAGACTATGGGACGTCAAGACAGGTACCTGTAAGACCATGAGTGGTCACACTAGTTATGCATATGCTGTGGCTATATCCAGTGATTCAGAGTTCATCGTATCGGGAAGTGGAGATTAGACAGTGAGACTATGGGACGTCAAGACAGGTACCTGTAAGACCATGAGTGGTCACACTAGTCAAGTATATGCTGTGGCTATATCCAGTGATTCAGAGTTCATCGTATCGGGAAGTGCAGATTATACGGTGAGACTATGGGACGTCAAGACAGGTACCTGTAAGACCATGAGTGGTCACACTAGTCATGTATGATCTGTTGCTATATCCAGTGATTCAGAGTTCATCGTATCGGGAAGTTATGATTAGACGGTGAGACTATGGGACGTCAAGACAGGTACCTGTAAGACCATGAGAAGTCACACTAGTCAAGTATATGCTGTTGCTATATCCAGTGATTCAGAGTTCATCGTATCGGGAAGTCATGATTATACGGTGAGACTATGGGACGTCAAGACAGGTACCTGTAAGACCATGAGTGGTCACACTAGTTAAGTATGATCTGTGGCTATATCCAGTGATTCAGAGTTCATCGTATCGGGAAGTAGAGATAATACGGTGAGACTATGGAACGTCAAGACAGGTACCTGTAAGACCATGAGTGGTCACACTAGTTATGTATGATCTGTGGCTATATCCAGTGATTCAGAGTTCATAGTATCGGGAAGTGGAGATTAGACAGTGAGACTATGGGACGTCAAGACAGGTACCTGTAAGACCATGAGTGGTCACACTAGTTAAGTATGATCTGTGGCTATATCCAGTGATTCAGAGTTCATCGTATCGGGAAGTTATGATTAGACGGTGAGACTATGGGACGTCAAGACAGGTACCTGTAAGACCATGAGTGGTCACACTAGTTATGTATGATCTGTGGCTATATCCAGTGATTCAGAGTTCATAGTATCGGGAAGTCATGATTATACGGTGAGACTATGGGACGTCAAGACAGGTACCTGTAAGACCATGAGTGGTCACACTAGTCATGTATGATCTGTGGCTATATCCAGTGATTCAGAGTTCATCGTATCGGGAAGTTATGATTAGACGGTGAGACTATGGGACGTCAAGACAGGTACCTGTAAGACCATGAGTGGTCACACTAGTTAAGTATGATCTGTGGCTATATCCAGTGATTCAGAGTTCATCGTATCGGGAAGTGCAGATAAGACGGTGAGACTATGGGACGTCAAGACAGGTACCTGTAAGACCATGAGTGGTCACACTAGTCAAGTATATGCTGTGGCTATATCCAGTGATTCAGAGTTCATCGTATCGGGAAGTGCAGATTAGACGGTGAGACTATGGGACGTCAAGACAGGTACCTGTAAGACCATGAGTGGTCACACTAGTTAAGTATGATCTGTGGCTATATCCAGTGATTCAGAGTTCATCGTATCGGGAAGTGCAGATAAGACGGTGAGACTATGGGACGTCAAGACAGGTACCTGTAAGACCATGAGTGGTCACACTAGTCAAGTATATGCTGTGGCTATATCCAGTGATTCAGAGTTCATCGTATCGGGAAGTGCAGATTAGACAGTGAGACTATGGGACGTCAAGACAGGTACCTGTAAGACCATGAGTGGTCACACTAGTCAAGTATATGCTGTGGCTATATCCAGTGATTCAGAGTTCATCGTATCGGGAAGTTATGATTATACGGTGAGACTATGGGACGTCAAGACAGGTACCTGTAAGACCATGAGTGGTCACACTAGTCAAGTATATGCTGTGGCTATATCCAGTGATTCAGAGTTCATCGTATCGGGAAGTCATGATTAGACGGTGAGACTATGGGACGTCAAGACAGGTACCTGTAAGACCATGAGTGGTCACACTAGTCAAGTATATGCTGTGGCTATATCCAGTGATTCAGAGTTCATCGTATCGGGAAGTGGAGATTAGACAGTGAGACTATGGGACGTCAAGACAGGTACCTGTAAGACCATGAGTGGTCACACTAGTCAAGTATATGCTGTGGCTATATCCAGTGATTCAGAGTTCATCGTATCGGGAAGTAGAGATAATACGGTGAGACTATGGAACGTCAAGACAGGTACCTGTAAGACCATGAGTGGTCACACTAGTCATGTATGATCTGTGGCTATATCCAGTGATTCAGAGTTCATCGTATCGGGAAGTTATGATTATACGGTGAGACTATGGGACGTCAAGACAGGTACCTGTAAGACCATGAGTGGTCACACTAGTTATGCATATGCTGTGGCTATATCCAGTGATTCAGAGTTCATCGTATCGGGAAGTGGAGATTAGACAGTGAGACTATGGGACGTCAAGACAGGTACCTGTAAGACCATGAGTGGTCACACTAGTCAAGTATATGCTGTGGCTATATCCAGTGATTCAGAGTTCATCGTATCGGGAAGTGCAGATTATACGGTGAGACTATGGGACGTCAAGACAGGTACCTGTAAGACCATGAGTGGTCACACTAGTCAAGTATATGCTGTGGCTATATCCAGTGATTCAGAGTTCATCGTATCGGGAAGTGCAGATAAGACGGTGAGACTATGGGACGTCAAGACAGGTACCTGTAAGACCATGAGTGGTCACACTAGTCAAGTATATGCTGTGGCTATATCCAGTGATTCAGAGTTCATCGTATCGGGAAGTGGAGATTAGACAGTGAGACTATGGGACGTCAAGACAGGTACCTGTAAGACCATGAGTGGTCACACTAGTCAAGTATATGCTGTGGCTATATCCGGTGATTCAGAGTTCATCGTATCGGGAAGTGCAGATAAGACGGTGAGACTATGGGACGTCAAGACAGGTACCTGTAAGACCATGAGTGGTCACACTAGTTATGCATATGCTGTGGCTATATCCAGTGATTCAGAGTTCATCGTATCGGGAAGTGGAGATTAGACAGTGAGACTATGGGACGTCAAGACAGGTACCTGTAAGACCATGAGTGGTCACACTAGTTATGCATATGCTGTGGCTATATCCAGTGATTCAGAGTTCATCGTATCGGGAAGTGGAGATTAGACAGTGAGACTATGGGACGTCAAGACAGGTACCTGTAAGACCATGAGTGGTCACACTAGTCAAGTATATGCTGTGGCTATATCCAGTGATTCAGAGTTCATCGTATCGGGAAGTTATGATTATACGGTGAGACTATGGGACGTCAAGACAGGTACCTGTAAGACCATGAGTGGTCACACTAGTCAAGTATATGCTGTGGCTATATCCAGTGATTCAGAGTTCATCGTATCGGGAAGTGCAGATAAGACGGTGAGACTATGGGACGTCAAGACAGGTACCTGTAAGACCATGAGTGGTCACACTAGTCAAGTATATGCTGTGGCTATATCCAGTGATTCAGAGTTCATCGTATCGGGAAGTCATGATTAGACGGTGAGACTATGGGACGTCAAGACAGGTACCTGTAAGACCATGAGTGGTCACACTAGTCAAGTATATGCTGTGGCTATATCCAGTGATTCAGAGTTCATCGTATCGGGAAGTGGAGATTAGACAGTGAGACTATGGGACGTCAAGACAGGTACCTGTAAGACCATGAGTGGTCACACTAGTCAAGTATATGCTGTGGCTATATCCAGTGATTCAGAGTTCATCGTATCGGGAAGTCATGATTAGACGGTGAGACTATGGGACGTCAAGACAGGTACCTGTAAGACCATGAGTGGTCACACTAGTCATGTATGATCTGTGGCTATATCCAGTGATTCAGAGTTCATCGTATCGGGAAGTTATGATTATACGGTGAGACTATGGGACGTCAAGACAGGCACCTGTAAGACCATGAGTGGTCACACTAGTCAAGTATATGCTGTGGCTATATCCAGTGATTCAGAGTTCATCGTATCGGGAAGTTATGATTATACGGTGAGACTATGGGACGTCAAGACAGGTACCTGTAAGACCATGAGTGGTCACACTAGTCAAGTATATGCTGTGGCTATATCCAGTGATTCAGAGTTCATCGTATCGGGAAGTGCAGATAAGACGGTGAGACTATGGGACGTCAAGACAGGTACCTGTAAGACCATGAGTGGTCACACTAGTCAAGTATATGCTGTGGCTATATCCAGTGATTCAGAGTTCATCGTATCGGGAAGTGGAGATTAGACAGTGAGACTATGGGACGTCAAGACAGGTACCTGTAAGACCATGAGTGGTCACACTAGTCAAGTATATGCTGTGGCTATATCCGGTGATTCAGAGTTCATCGTATCGGGAAGTGCAGATAAGACGGTGAGACTATGGGACGTCAAGACAGGTACCTGTAAGACCATGAGTGGTCACACTAGTTATGCATATGCTGTGGCTATATCCAGTGATTCAGAGTTCATCGTATCGGGAAGTGGAGATTAGACAGTGAGACTATGGGACGTCAAGACAGGTACCTGTAAGACCATGAGTGGTCACACTAGTTATGCATATGCTGTGGCTATATCCAGTGATTCAGAGTTCATCGTATCGGGAAGTGGAGATTAGACAGTGAGACTATGGGACGTCAAGACAGGTACCTGTAAGACCATGAGTGGTCACACTAGTCAAGTATATGCTGTGGCTATATCCAGTGATTCAGAGTTCATCGTATCGGGAAGTTATGATTATACGGTGAGACTATGGGACGTCAAGACAGGTACCTGTAAGACCATGAGTGGTCACACTAGTCAAGTATATGCTGTGGCTATATCCAGTGATTCAGAGTTCATCGTATCGGGAAGTGCAGATAAGACGGTGAGACTATGGGACGTCAAGACAGGTACCTGTAAGACCATGAGTGGTCACACTAGTCAAGTATATGCTGTGGCTATATCCAGTGATTCAGAGTTCATCGTATCGGGAAGTCATGATTAGACGGTGAGACTATGGGACGTCAAGACAGGTACCTGTAAGACCATGAGTGGTCACACTAGTCAAGTATATGCTGTGGCTATATCCAGTGATTCAGAGTTCATCGTATCGGGAAGTGGAGATTAGACAGTGAGACTATGGGACGTCAAGACAGGTACCTGTAAGACCATGAGTGGTCACACTAGTCAAGTATATGCTGTGGCTATATCCAGTGATTCAGAGTTCATCGTATCGGGAAGTCATGATTAGACGGTGAGACTATGGGACGTCAAGACAGGTACCTGTAAGACCATGAGTGGTCACACTAGTCATGTATGATCTGTGGCTATATCCAGTGATTCAGAGTTCATCGTATCGGGAAGTTATGATTATACGGTGAGACTATGGGACGTCAAGACAGGCACCTGTAAGACCATGAGTGGTCACACTAGTCAAGTATATGCTGTGGCTATATCCAGTGATTCAGAGTTCATCGTATCGGGAAGTTATGATTATACGGTGAGACTATGGGACGTCAAGACAGGCACCTGTAAGACCATGAGTGGTCACACTAGTCAAGTATATGCTGTGGCTATATCCAGTGATTCAGAGTTCATCGTATCGGGAAGTCATGATTAGACGGTGAGACTATGGGACGTCAAGACAGGTACCTGTAAGACCATGAGTGGTCACACTAGTTATGCATATGCTGTGGCTATATCCAGTGATTCAGAGTTCATCGTATCGGGAAGTGGAGATTAGACAGTGAGACTATGGGACGTCAAGACAGGTACCTGTAAGACCATGAGTGGTCACACTAGTCAAGTATATGCTGTGGCTATATCCAGTGATTCAGAGTTCATCGTATCGGGAAGTGCAGATTAGACGGTGAGACTATGGGACGTCAAGACAGGTACCTGTAAGACCATGAGTGGTCACACTAGTTAAGTATGATCTGTGGCTATATCCAGTGATTCAGAGTTCATCGTATCGGGAAGTGCAGATAAGACGGTGAGACTATGGGACGTCAAGACAGGTACCTGTAAGACCATGAGAAGTCACACTAGTCAAGTATATGCTGTGGCTATATCCAGTGATTCAGAGTTCATCGTATCGGGAAGTGCAGATTAGACGGTGAGACTATGGGACGTCAAGACAGGTACCTGTAAGACCATGAGTGGTCACACTAGTGTTGTATGTTCTTTTGCTATATCCAGTGATTCAGAGTTCATCGTATCGGGAAGTGGAGATTAGACAGTGAGACTATGGGACGTCAAGACAGGTACCTGTAAGACCATGAGTGGTCACACTAGTCAAGTATATGCTGTGGCTATATCCGGTGATTCAGAGTTCATAGTATCGGGAAGTGCAGATAAGACGGTGAGACTATGGGACGTCAAGACAGGTACCTGTAAGACCATGAGTGGTCACACTAGTGTTGTATGATCTGTTGCTATATCCAGTGATTCAGAGTTCATCGTATCGGGAAGTGCAGATAAGACGGTGAGACTATGGGACGTCAAGACAGGTACCTGTAAGACCATGAGAAGTCACACTAGTCAAGTATATGCTGTGGCTATATCCAGTGATTCAGAGTTCATCGTATCGGGAAGTGCAGATTAGACGGTGAGACTATGGGACGTCAAGACAGGTACCTGTAAGACCATGAGTGGTCACACTAGTTATGTATGATCTGTGGCTATATCCAGTGATTCAGAGTTCATAGTATCGGGAAGTCATGATTATACGGTGAGACTATGGGACGTCAAGATAGGTACCTGTAAGACCATGAGTGGTCACACTAGTCAAGTATATGCTGTGGCTATATCCAGTGATTCAGAGTTCATCGTATCGGGAAGTAGAGATAATACGGTGAGACTATGGAACGTCAAGACAGGTACCTGTAAGACCATGAGTGGTCACACTAGTCATGTATGATCTGTGGCTATATCCAGTGATTCAGAGTTCATCGTATCGGGAAGTTATGATTAGACGGTGAGACTATGGGACGTCAAGACAGGTACCTGTAAGACCATGAGTGGTCACACTAGTTAAGTATGATCTGTGGCTATATCCAGTGATTCAGAGTTCATCGTATCGGGAAGTGCAGATTAGACGGTGAGACTATGGGACGTCAAGACAGGTACCTGTAAGACCATGAGTGGTCACACTAGTTAAGTATGATCTGTGGCTATATCCAGTGATTCAGAGTTCATCGTATCGGGAAGTGCAGATAAGACGGTGAGACTATGGGACGTCAAGACAGGTACCTGTAAGACCATGAGAAGTCACACTAGTCAAGTATATGCTGTGGCTATATCCAGTGATTCAGAGTTCATCGTATCGGGAAGTGCAGATTAGACGGTGAGACTATGGGACGTCAAGACAGGTACCTGTAAGACCATGAGAAGTCACACTAGTCAAGTATATGCTGTGGCTATATCCAGTGATTCAGAGTTCATCGTATCGGGAAGTGCAGATTAGACGGTGAGACTATGGGACGTCAAGACAGGTACCTGTAAGACCATGAGTGGTCACACTAGTCATGTATGATCTGTGGCTATATCCAGTGATTCAGAGTTCATCGTATCGGGAAGTTATGATTATACGGTGAGACTATGGGACGTCAAGACAGGTACCTGTAAGACCATGAGAAGTCACACTAGTCAAGTATATGCTTTGGCTATATCCAGTGATTCAGAGTTCATCGTATCGGGAAGTGCAGATAAGACGGTGAGACTATGGGACGTCAAGACAGGTACCTGTAAGACCATGAGAAGTCACACTAGTCAAGTATATGCTGTGGCTATATCCAGTGATTCAGAGTTCATCGTATCGGGAAGTGCAGATTAGACAGTGAGACTATGGGACGTCAAGACAGGTACCTGTAAGACCATGAGTGGTCACACTAGTCAAGTATATGCTGTGGCTATATCCAGTGATTCAGAGTTCATCGTATCGGGAAGTGCAGATAAGACAGTGAGACTATGGGACGTCAAGACAGGTACCTGTAAGACCATGAGTGGTCACACTAGTTAAGTATGATCTGTGGCTATATCCAGTGATTCAGAGTTCATCGTATCGGGAAGTGCAGATTAGACAGTGAGACTATGGGACGTCAAGACAGGTACCTGTAAGACCATGAGTGGTCACACTAGTCAAGTATATGCTGTGGCTATATCCAGTGATTCAGAGTTCATCGTATCGGGAAGTTATGATTATACGGTGAGACTATGGGACGTCAAGACAGGTACCTGTAAGACCATGAGTGGTCACACTAGTCAAGTATATGCTGTGGCTATATCCAGTGATTCAGAGTTCATCGTATCGGGAAGTCATGATTAGACGGTGAGACTATGGGACGTCAAGACAGGTACCTGTAAGACCATGAGTGGTCACACACATTAGGTATTATCTGTGGCTATATCCAGTGATTCAGAGTTCATCGTATCGGGAAGTTATGATTATACGGTGAGACTATGGGACGTCAAGACAGGCACCTGTAAGACCATGAGTGGTCACACTAGTCAAGTATATGCTGTGGCTATATCCAGTGATTCAGAGTTCATCGTATCGGGAAGTTATGATTATACGGTGAGACTATGGGACGTCAAGACAGGCACCTGTAAGACCATGAGTGGTCACACTAGTCAAGTATATGCTGTGGCTATATCCAGTGATTCAGAGTTCATCGTATCGGGAAGTCATGATTAGACGGTGAGACTATGGGACGTCAAGACAGGTACCTGTAAGACCATGAGTGGTCACACTAGTCATGTATGATCTGTGGCTATATCCAGTGATTCAGAGTTCATCGTATCGGGAAGTTATGATTATACGGTGAGACTATGGGACGTCAAGACAGGCACCTGTAAGACCATGAGTGGTCACACTAGTCAAGTATATGCTGTGGCTATATCCAGTGATTCAGAGTTCATCGTATCGGGAAGTTATGATTATACGGTGAGACTATGGGACGTCAAGACAGGCACCTGTAAGACCATGAGTGGTCACACTAGTCAAGTATATGCTGTGGCTATATCCAGTGATTCAGAGTTCATCGTATCGGGAAGTTATGATTATACGGTGAGACTATGGGACGTCAAGACAGGTACCTGTAAGACCATGAGTGGTCACACTAATTATGTATATGCTGTGGCTATATCCAGTGATTCAGAGTTCATCGTATCGGGAAGTTATGATTATACGGTGAGACTATGGGACGTCAAGACAGGTACCTGTAAGACCATGAGTGGTCACACTAATTATGAATCATCTGTGGCTATATCCAGTGATTAAGAGTTCATCGTATCGGGAAGTTATGATTATACGGTGAGACTATGGGACGTCAAGACAGGTACCTGTAAGACCATGAGTGGTCACACTAATTATGTTTTATGCTGTGGCTATATCCAGTGATTCAGAGTTCATCGTATCGGGAAGTGGAGATTAGACAGTGAGACTATGGGACGTCAAGACAGGTACCTGTAAGACCATGAGTGGTCACACTAGTCAAGTATATGCTGTGGCTATATCCAGTGATTCAGAGTTCATAGTATCGGGAAGTTATTATTTTATTCACTAGAAGATATGACTCACATTCTTTTTAATTATCATAACTCTATGATTAGAATTTTGGGACAAAACAAAATCAATAATATGAAAAGTTAATTGCATGACAAATTTAAGAGATAATCACAAAAAGAGTTATAGTAATTGAGAAAGTTAAGTAATTAAAGTATTTAATTCTTTTGACATAAGAAAATATTCATATTAAAAGCATCTGTATTTAAGAATCTTGGAATCAGAAAACCCAGTCATGAATTTTAAGCAAATTAACAATTTTTAAAGATTCACTTTATATAATGCATCTATAAAAATAAAATTCTTTTTAAATTAAATTTTTGGTTATGGATGCGAGTGTATTATATTTATACAGGAAGCTATAGTAAATAACTCTTTAAATAAATTGGAAATATAAACAAATTAATAATTTCTAAGTATTGCGGATTAAAATTTTCACGACTCTTCTTTACCTAAAAATAAAGAAACTGCCATCTAATTAAATTTGCATAGGCAGATGCGCGACTACTTTCTAAAAATTGATCCTGATTCATTTCAACTCGAATCCGTAGAGCATATTATAAACTTGTTAAGAGCTTTTCTAAATAGTTTTAGTTAATCTCCAGTTAACAAGATCCTTCGATTTCCGTTAAAATTTTTTCAAAATTCTTTAATAACTGGAAATTGACTAACAAGAATTCTAAAGATTCAAAAATATATTTAAAGGAAAAAAAACTAGATTGGTACCTCAGTCTCAACACTCGTATCAAAAATATCCTCTACATAGTAAGATATTTTTTATAATTCATTCTCTAACCAGTTAAAAACAGTAAATAATATTATGAATATTTAAGATGCTCTTTAAGTTGAAAAATAAAATGAAATACTTCTAAATGAAGTAAAAGAACTCAAGATTAAAATATAAAGATAACAGATAAATAAATAAATAAAAATGATTATAGAACGCGTAGCACCTCATTGGCGCGCAGCTCTTTCAGTATTAATATTAAGAAAAATTTTTTCATGTTTCTTGTTAAAATTCTAGAGGTCCGATGGGTCATGTCAGCTTCTCCAAATGGAAAGTTTTCTTATTAAAATCTATTTTTAAATTTTGAGTCAAATACTTCAGCCTTCTTTAATAAGGTCCAAATAAAAGAAGTTATTAAGTCGGTAATAAGAAGGCCCGTCAGTCAAATTTTCATACTGCTAGAGAAAACCCTCGGAGTAAGTTAGGTATATCTCAACTGAGCTTATCCACCCTTCCCCGTGGTGGTATCTAGTGCGAGATTACTCGCAATGCAGTATACTCTGAACCAGATTACCTACTATCTTGTCTGACGCGGCCAACATCCATTTTATAAAATATTAATTAATAATTTTAAATGATTATGTGTCCAACACATTTATTCATAGAGCGAATAATTAATGCTATTGTAATGATTACTTCTTGGCAACTTAACATTTAAATTCTGATGATTTCGTTGACTATAAAGTTATCCAAGATTCGGGTTTGTATATTGATAATTTTCTACTAAGTATTACATTTAATTATAATTTAAAAAGAAGTGAATAAGATTAACAATAATTATTACTCTTTGAAATTTCTAAATTATAGGATCTGAACACGAGAAACATTTATTAAACTATTTTTGGGATAATTTTATCAATTCTAGTAACTTGATTAAAAAGATGTTGAAAATTAGTATCAATTCATCTGCGATCTTATTAGTTATGATGCTGAGATTGCGCTTGAATCTTTAATTTAAAGAAAAAACTATTATCAATTGCCAAGTTACTTAACTATGTTATTTGTTCAAGTAAAAATGGATAATATTGAATATTAGAAAGCATTAGCTTTGTATGGATGACATAATTAAGAAGTTTTCAAACTTTACTAGCTTAAAATTTAATCTTATAAGCATTATTTTCACAAATTTTGGAAATGAAATAAATAAAAAGCTAAGGAAAAAAATAAAGATCTTAACAAAAATGCTTAAATAATGCTTAAACAAGTTAAAGAATCTAATAAACCCAAAAATTCTTAATTAGATGAATTTTAACTTTAAATAAAAACAGCAATTTATTGAAAATTGGGAAACTAACGTTTTTGATAAACATTCGAAAATAAGTAAGATAGATTTTGACTTCTCAAATAGAAAAATAGACAGAATATTTAGAAATAAATCTATTATCTTAAATTAGGAATTAAGTCATTTATAAAATATGCCTCTTTTTACATGATTTTAAATTAAAAAAATTATATCTTAGCTTGCAAATAATAAAGCTACATGTAATGAGGGTCTAAAAGCTGAGCTTATTAAATATGGAGGTTAAGATTTGCATTAAATTATTACAAGTTTCATTAATAACATGCTTAGAACATTTAAAATACCTAATACAATGAAAAAATAAACATTCTTCCGATTTTAAAAAAAGGAAGCAAAAGTAATTGATGTAATTGACGACCTATAGCTTTATTGAACTATCTACTTAAAATTTATGATAAAGCACTAACATAAAGATTTTAACTTTATATTTATGAACGAAACACTTTACATCCAGCCTAATTTGGATTTATTCGTAAACGCTCCACTACTTAGAAAATTTGAACTATTTAGTAAATTATAGACTTGCATCTTAGATGATCTCATAAAAAGTAATTAATTGCTACTTTAATAGATATAGAAAAAATGTTTGATAGCATATCTAGGAAATTACTTTTTGATCATCTTAGAAGACTTAGGTTACCTTTGACCTAATATGGCACTAGAATCTTTTTACGATAATGTTGATGCTAAGTTTTTAATTGATGGATATCTTACAAGAACAATTAAATATAATAATGGAGTATTATAAGGAAGTAGACATGCACATGTACTTGCAATTTTATACCATGATATTGTTATAAGATATTTAGAAGATAATCAGAAGAAATTAGGATTTCAAATATTATCTAAAACTTTCGTAGTACGAGCCTTTGCTGACGACTTAATCTAATTGTCCTCTTCCTAGAAAAATGACTAAAAATTATTACAAGCTACATCTACAGTTTTTGATTTAATAAAACTTACAATTAATGTAGATAAATGTGAAGTAATAGAATTCTTGAAAAAAAATAAATGAAAAGAAAGATAACCTTCTATTACTCTAAAGTTCAATGGAATTTAAATTGCTTAAAAAGATGAAGTTAACTATTTAGGATATTAGTTAGGAATAAAATAAAATTACAAATTACATTGTACAGCAGTAGCTACCAAACACAGAGTAGCAATTTAAAAAGCTACTGTAATACTTTCTAAATATGTTTTAGTATCCCCTCTCAGCTTCAAAATTCTTTATAGAACTTTTATTTTGCCTAAAGTTTAATATGGAAGTGATATTACTCCGTGAGCTATTATTTCTGGAATTAAAGGAATAAAAAGCAAAATAGCAAAATCGTAAAGGTTTATTTCAAGATAGGCGTTTAGATCTTAAGAATTCACATTCAATGATTCATGCTTTATTGACTTAAACTGGCTTCCTTTTACACATAAGGTAACCCAAAAGTTAATGCACTTTTATTAAAAAGTAATATAATACAGCAAAGAAAATCCTAACTAGGACACAGCTTTTTATTAGAAAAAGACACTAAATATAATTTACCATACTAGAAACATATAAAGAAATGTATCAATTTGTATAATTTTGATATGTCACATGTTTAGAATAATATGGATTTTTATAAACTCACGGAATAAAAAATAAAACATAAATTCTTAATGGAATGTCTCTCTATAAATACATTTATCCCAACAGCAAAAAGAATTATAGACTAAATAGAAAATAATTTAAGTGTATTTCCTAATAAACACTATATTAGAGAGACTATTTTCATCTATAAACTAAGAAATTTTTCTTATAATTTTCAATAAGAACTCAGTAATCGTTACATTAACGTTAGATATAGCATTATTTGCTTATGTGGCTAAGATTTTGATGAAACTGATCTTATTTTTTATTGCTAATAAAATGCAGATATTATTAAGGAATTCGAAATTCATAAAGCTCTTAAAGAAAAAGACAAAAAGAAATTAATTCTTTATGACTAAAACTATATAAGCAAACATTTTTCAAAAATCAAATTCCTAAAATAGACAAATTAATCAAAAATTTTAGTTCCAATTACTAAAAAAGCGTCTTGAAATGTTTAAACTACAAAATGAGTTGTTAGAAGAGTTTCTAGAAGGAAAAAAAGAAAAATTTAATCAAGAAAATAAATAAAAATATATGATAGAGAAAGAACAAGAAAAAACTTGATTTAAATTTATAAACTTTTATCTTTCAACATATTTGTAATATTTATAGTCTAAACTATATCTATTGCAACTATGTCTCACTATTCTTAAATATTGAAAATATTATATTTAAATTAATTAATTAATAAATTGGAAATCATGCAGATTAGATCATTAAGAGCTGTAGTAGATGGACCTTTTTGAGCATAAAACGAAATCCTAGAGAATGAACTGATTTTCCTTAAACTACAAAATTACATGTGATAACATATGATAATGTTCAGAAGAAAATTGCTCCTAAGCTAAGAATCAACATTGGATGGATGAATATGTCAATTAACAAAGAGGAATAACTATATATTTGAAACATAACTCAAGGAAGGTAATGGAGGCGCTACAGCTCAATGACGAAATAATAATACAAGAAAAATGAAAAGGAATAGATGAAAAATTAATAATAAAAAGCGATAAAGTTCCATAATGATGTAAATTCCATTACACGAATGTAGAATATGATTACCTGCAAAAAATTAGAGTGAATTAATTGAACAATTCATACAAGGAATACCAAACTATCCAAGATTCAACAAACACAGAAAACAGAAAATATGATACTTATTTATGCTATGGGCCAAATGTAATGGAGCAGAATAAAAAATGAAAAGAAAGAAAAAAATCTAATAGATGAGTGAAGTATTTTAATTCTGCAATTATAGAAAGGTAGATGAGACCCATATAATAGAAGATTGCAGATAATACAAAGAAGAAAGAGAATAGTTAATAGAAAATATCACGAACGTAATTATCAGTAATAACTAATAAAAATAAGCCTTCTTAAACCTCAGACTTGAAGAAATAGTATGAGGAAATTACAAATTCGAAAATCTGATACGAACTCTACAAGTAATCAAAAACAAAGAAATAGATTATCACATTAAAAATTTTCTGAAAGCTATATAAGAGAAAAGAAAATGGGGTTATATTTAAAAAATTCTTCCTTATTAGAAAAAAATAAGAAAAACTATAGAGCAGGATCCAACGAGCATATTTGAATTTATAATAATTTATCAAGAGGTCAAAAATGAAAATATGATTTAGCAACTTTATAACAATTCTAAAAGAAATGTGAAAAGGAACTTGCGATGCCCTCAGAAAAGACTAACTGATAACTTAACTATCTAAAGACAAATAAAAGAGTTAAAAAAGTAATAGATAGAAATAGAATTCTACTGTTTTAAAAAGACCTAATGATGGAGATTGAATCTAATTATTCAGATTAGGATATAATGAATCTATTGGAAGAAAAATTTAGAATAAATAAAAGAAAATTTAGAAGATTCTGGTTTGATAAGATAATTTACAAGAATACTCTTACTTTTGATTTTCTCTTAATTTATGGTTCAACTATCAATGGTGAAATCACGTAAATTAATTGATTGTTTAATTCATTCATTCATAAACTCTTTCTTCAGCATTTATAGTTTTACTTTTAAACTTCTAGTTTTTTTTTTCTTTTATAACTTTCTTATGTTGTCGATTTATATGCCTTTTATCATCTAAAACAAATTTAATTTTTTTATTTAGTTTATTTCTTTTTCTTTTAAGATTTCTGGTAATTTCTTTTTTAATTATCATTGTTTCAGTTTTTACTCTATTATAGTCATTTTAGTTTATAATTTTTGCTTATTTTCTGTTTTTTTTGTGGTCTTATATTAATTTCTATCTGATTTGTTTACATGCTTTAAGTGTTGTTGGTTTGATTCTATGAAGTGCTTCAAAAAGTATTTAATTTTCTTTAATGGGAGTAAAGTGTTATTGTTATTTATTTAAATTTAAAAAAAAATTTAATTATAGAGCGCGTAGCACTCTCTTTGGTGCGCAACTCTTTAAATTAATTTATTTAATGTCGAAAAAATTTTTTATGACTCTCTATCCTTGTTTTCTCTTCCTGCAGTACATCCCTGTAATTTTTCCTTCCAAAGCATAGGATGCAATATGCGATTACGGGTACATTTCCCCGACCTATAATGAAGAAAGTTTCCTCCTGGCATTCAGAGTTCTTCAGCTTATTACATCGTCTTTCTCTTGTCATTGATTTCTCTTTCTCCGATTTATCCTCCGTCTGCGCTTAGTTTTTATTTGCCTTGCTGGGCCTCCAAGCAACATCTGAAGGAAAGGGCTTTCCACCCTATTTAAATTTTAATATTAATAATTCGATTTTATTTTATTTAGTCAGTTATTAGTCTTTATAAATTCTTAATTTAGGTTAAACATTACCTTAACTATCTGTTTATATTTGTACTTTTTTTTCAGTTGTAATTTCTTCGACTTCTCGTTATATTTGGTTATTTTTTATATTTTAAGCTTATTATATAATATTAAAGTTTCGAATATTTAAGAAGCAATTAATCAATTTCAACTATAAAAGTTTTTGGACCGGAAACTCCTTTCGGATTGCACGGCCCGACGCTATCTTTTTATGGAATAACGGGGATATCCTGTTGTGCTCCAGGCACAGCTGCTAGGGAGCTCCATCGCTATAAGCAGCCAGGCTTCAAGCCCCTGCCAAGAGCGGATAATCTCAAAGACAGTGTTCATTCAGAAAATAACTAAGACCAGGGACTTTCTCAGCAACAGGAACTTGTTCCTAGCCATAAAACAAGAAAGTATTGTCACGAAGGTCATTCTCAGCTCCCACCATTTTTTCAATTATTTTTAAGAAGCATTTCATTTCTTTTTTCTGGTTCATTGGGAAGTTAGTGTTAAGTTTAATGAGAATTTTTTTTTAAAAGATAACGTGGTTATAAGTATAGTATTTTCATACTTATTCTTATAATATTTATGAGTTTTATAAAAGATGTTTATGATTTTAGCCTACATTTTTTGTTTAATTTATATATTTTATTTTAAACATTTCTCATCGAATATTTCAAATATTATTTTCATAGATTAATCGATTTATATTATGTTTTTGTTGATAGTTATAATTTTTTTTAAATTTCCATAATCATCTTTATATTAAAAATTGGATGTCGGCAGTTGTCAGGAGAACCATTGAACATTTGGTGTAGTGTATACTACATAACAAGTAATCTCTCACAATAAATTGCCACCATCAAAAACAGTGGACAAGTTAGGAAGAGATAACCCTAACTTTCTTAAGTATTCTCACAAGATGTATAAACGTTTTACTTCCATGCCTACTGATGACTTAATAATTATACTTATTTGGACTTTTATAAGAGGATAAGTGCATTTAATTTAAGAGTCGAGATTCATATTTAATAAGAAGATTTCCCATATATTGAAGGTAACGTATCTTATTATGATAATAAAAGTATATCATGAAGCATGTAAACATTTTTCTAACATGAAATCTTAATTATAAAAGTTCTGCGCATAAAAGAAGTGTTAATAATTTTTATTTATTCAAATTTGCTTTTTTATCTCTTTATATTTGAGTCATTAATATATTAGCATTATGTATGGCAAGTTTATTTTTTTATAGCAAAGTTTTTTTTTTCTTAAAATAATATTTTCAGATTATCTTAATTTATTTCTAGAATTGTTTTTTTAGAATTATATATTTAATTTTTTTTATTTTAATTTAAAATTTTTGTTTAATTCAAAATACTAAATTATTTATAATAACATTTAAGTTTTTAAAATGCTATCTTAAAAATTTTTAAATTTTAAATTTTTTTTTATGTTAAATCTTTTTTTTAAATAATAAAATTAATTTATCAATTTTTATTTCAATATAATTAGTTTCTATATACTAAATTGTTTTTTAATATTTATAAATGGATAGCAATCAATGTCCAAACTGTAAAAAACAATACAATTAAGACAAGCGAATATACAAATAGTTACCATGTGGGTGTTGTTCATGTTTAAAATGTTTTTAAACAGTATTTCAACTTATAAAAAAAATTGAATGCGTCTTACATAACTAAGTCTATAACATAAATCCTGAATAGTTTCAAGGACATTTAGTTTAAGAGCCAGATCAATAAAATATACCAATTCAATAAAATGAATTAATCGATTAAGTGCAAATTAATGAGTAGTTCAAGTGGTTACAGGATTAATACTCTTAGAAATAGAATTACTAACTTATGGTGAGAGAAGTTATTTCGGAAAGTTCATAGTTTATGAAGCATATCCAATCGTTATCAGTTCAGGAAATATTTAAATCTTTAATAGACTAGTTTTCTATTAGCAACAGTAAATTAGAGAATTTAATATACCGTTTATCTTAGCTTAAAGACGCAAATAACGTTTAATAATTTTAAGCTTAAAGAATGGAATAGTAATAATAATAAAGGTAAAATGATCAAGCTCAAGAATAATTTTAATAATTATTGCGAGAGATAGAAATTTTTAAGAGAGATTAGGGATAGCAAATGGAAGTTTAAACTTTGCGAAGCAATATCTAAGCATGTCAGTTCAATCTCTTCAGCTATTTAAAAGAGAATACCAAAGGAAAATACTTAACTTTGAAGAAGGCAGATTAGTTACTAGAAAAGTTTTTCAAACAATTATAAGTAGCAAGAGGTATTAATCAAGTAGCAAACCATATAGATAACTAAAAAGCTTGGGCAAACGTTTAAATGAAAGAAAAAAAACCTAATTAAGAAAATTCGATTATCCAGTACCAAAATTAAGATCAAGAAATTGATTAACAATAACGAAACTAATAAGTTCAAGTTAAAGATTCTCTAGTTAAAGTAGATCTATCATAAAAAGAGAAATAAATAGTATAAGCCAGAGAGTTAGTCTAAGCTATAGAGTAAAGAGTAGTGAATCTTAAAAATGATTTTAAGAATGAAAGCCAAGTAATTTAAGTATGTAATGAACAATAAAACTTGATCAAGTATGTGATATAAGATTTCACAAACCTAAATTTCGACAATTTAAATAAGTTCTTAAACCAAATAAAAGATGAGAATTTCAATATAGCAACGTTGAAATACAATCCATTAAATAGGCCAGGATTAATCACTTAAGATCAAATCTTGTTAAAATTAACATAAATAACTGACTAAAAAATTCCAAACAAGTTAAATTAAATTCTGCAACTTTGTAAATCACAACAGGGATTATCTCAATTAGCCTCAAACTCGCTAACAATGTTAAACTACATGAACTATAATTTCACATAATAAAACTTTCAAAACCTTGACATATCTAATGCTGATCTCTCTGACACCACCTTCACTTCATGTAACTTCAACAACTCCAATCTAACATCAACCAACCTTCGTAACTCCAAGTTTATCAACTGCGACCTCTCTAACGCTAATCTAACCTAAATAACTTCTGAACACCCACACATATACACTGGACATACAGCAGCTGTCACTTCAGTTGCCATCTCACCAAAAAATGACTTCATCGTATCGGGAAGTCATGATTATACGGTGAGACTATGGGACGTCAAGACAGGTACCTGTAAGACCATGAGTGGTCACACTAGTCATGTATATGCTGTGGCTATATCCAGTGATTCAAAGTTCATCGTATCGGGAAGTGCAGATTAGACGGTGAGACTATGGGACGTCAAGACAGGTACCTGTAAGACTATGAGTGGTCACACTAGTGTTGTATGATCTGTGGCTATATCCAGTGATTCAGAGTTCATCGTATCGGGAAGTTATGATTATACGGTGAGACTATGGGACGTCAAGACAGGTACCTGTAAGACCATGAGTGGTCACACTAATTATGTTTTATGCTGTGGCTATATCCAGTGATTCAGAGTTCATCGCATCGGGAAGTGCAGATTAGACAGTGAGACTATGGAACTCTAAGACATATTAATGTACAATGGTCTTATCGGGACACACCTCTTCTGTCTTATCGGTAATATTCTCGAATAACAACAACTTTATCTTATCTGGATCTTCTGACAAGTCAATAAGAATATGAAATGTCAATAATGGACAAAGTGTATGTGTCTTAAACAATTTGGACTATGCAGGAAGTTTATCTCTATCTAGGGACAACAATTGGTTGGTATCAAGTACAAGTTATTTAAATTGGGGAAGTGCAACTAGCAATTACATCATTAGAAGATGGAACTTAGGAAGGATATTGAATGGAGAATAAGCAACTAACTAATAATAGGTAAGTTCAAATCTACCACATTTATTTTAGACTGACTGGAGCAAAGTATATGCTGACTATGGAATAAGATTTTAGAATTGTACTATGGCTAATACTATTATGAGTGTGGAGGACAAATAGAGATTCATCAAGTGATCATTATGAATTTAAACTATTTAATTTTTTATATTTAAGAATTTAAAAAATTGTTAATTATTTAATTCTAAAGAAGTATTTCTTTTAGTTATAAAATTCAAAAAATTTTCAACGTTTTCGAAATTTTTCTAAGTCTTTTCTGAAGGTAGTATTGGTTTAAACAAAAGTTTAAATGTGCAAAAAAGTGTTAAAAATATATAAATTTTCTAGTGTAAGGAAAATTTTCGAAGTATGTACTAGACTAAAAAATCAAAATGTTTCTAGTGTTTGAAAATTTTTTGAAGTATGTTTCAAAGTTTAAAAAGTTTTTAAATGTTTCTAGTGTTAGGAAATTTTTTGGAGTATGTTATAAAGTTTAAAAATTTTAAATTTTTAAAGTGTCAGAAAATTTTTTGAAGTAAGTACTAGAGAGAAAAATTTTAAATTTTATAGTACAGTACGAGAAAATTTTTGAACAACGTGCAACTACATTTTTTATTTATTTATAAAAGCTAGTTACGTCTGTTTTAATCTTATTATTATTACTTTTAAGTTGTATTATATATTTTCTTACGATAGGAAATTTTTTAGTTTACAATATTTGAATTTCTTTCATTTTAAATTTGCATGAGATAGAAGCCCTGAAATCGTGAAAAACGTCAAAGCCTTTTTTTGCTCAGCGTTTTACACTATAGGGCTGAGTTGTGACGGAACAAGCTGGGGGATTTCGGGATAAGTAGAGGGTCAGAAAGGAATAAATTTTTTTGAGAAAAAGTTTTAAAGTAAAAAAGGTTTTTAAAAAATGTGAATAAAAAAATTTGAGACTATTTTTTTTGATTTTGGTTTTGATTTTTTTATATTGGTTTTGAAAACTTTTGGATTTGGTTTTGAAAACTTTTGAAAATGAATTCGAATTTTTTTTGATTTAGAATTTGGAATTTTTTTTTAGTTTGGACTTGAAATTTTTTTGAGACAGGGTTCAAATTTCTTTTGATTTTGGTTATAAAAATTGTTTTTTTGAACGGGTTGCGATAAAAATTTTTCGATTTTACTCTGATATTTTTTAAAAATTTCGTTTGTAGAGTTAAATAAAAGGAGAAATAAGATGACGAGCAGCTTTAAATTGCAAAAAGTGTGAAAGCCTTTTTTTGCTCAGCGTTTTACACTATAGGTCTGAGTTGGGACGGAACAAACTGGGGGATTTCGGGATTGAAATAAGGTCAGAAAGGAATAAAATTTTTTGAGAAAAAGTTTTAAAGTAAAAAAGGTTTTTGAAAAAAAAATGGGAATAAAAAATTTGAGACTATTTTTTTTGATTTTGGATTTGAAAATTTTGAATTTGGTTTTAAATTTTTTGATTTGGGTTTTAATTTTTTTTATTTTGGTTTTGAAATTTTTTGATTTTGGTTATGAAAACTTTCGATTTTGTATTTTGGTTTTGAAGATTTAAGTTTTGGTTTTACAAGTTTTTGTTTTTTTTATTTAAAAATTTTCGAATTTGGTGCATGATAAAAATTTCAAGAATTGGATTTTGGTATTTTTTTTTGATTTTTAGAGCTAAATGAAAGGCGAATAAGAGTATTTAAAACATTAAATCGTGAAAAATTAAATTTTGTTTTTTTGCTCAGCTTTTTACACTGCAAGACTTTTTTCGGAAGGAACAAACTGGGGGAAATCGGGATAGATAAAGGTCCGAAAGGAACAATCTTTCTAAAAAAAATTTCAAAATATAAAAGGGTTTTGAGAAAAAATGGGATTAAAAAAGATATAGGATATAATTTTTGATTTTGGTTTCGAAATGTTTTGCCTTTGGGTTGTGCTAATTTTTTTTTGAATTGAGTTGTGAAAATTTTATAGATTTTTGGGCAATGAAAAATTTTCGATTTTTAGAGTTAATAAAAGTAGAATAAGATCAAGAAATACAAAAAAAAATCTACTAAAAAAAATATTTCAAAAATAATGATAAAATAAATAAAATAAAATATGCAAAGAAAAGTAAGAAATGATAATTAAAAAAGTGGGAGCAGAGATAGACCTTCTGATCCATACTTTCAGGATTTATGGATAGGAAAAAGTTCCTTTAACGAAGTGAGAAAGTCCCTGGTAGAAGTCAACCTTTGCAAGGAAAAGCCTTCCTCTTGATTATCCACTCCTGAAAGGGGCTTAAAGCCTGCCTGCCACTAGCGATAGCGCTCCATAGTAGATGCTTTTCGAAAGCAACAGAATATCAACGATATCACTTGAAGGCAGTGTTGGGATAGTAAAATGAAAGAAGATGCAGAACGAATTTAATTGCGCTTAAAAAAAATTAAAATAAAATTAAATCATTAAATTTTTTGTAAAATGAATAAGAGCTCACAAGAAAAAACAGTAAGTTTTTGTTAAAAATATAAAGTTAATTCATAAAACAAATATAATAATAAAATTATAGACGAAGTGAAATTAAAAAAAATAAAGATAAAAAAAAACTTAAGTATTGCAAAACAAAAATGAACTGAGATATTAAAAAAGTGAAGAAGTAAAGTTAGAGGGATTTCAGATTTAGAATTGCTAAAACTAGATAAAAAGAAGTGATAAGAATTTAGAAAAGTGAGGAAGTAAAGTAAGAAAAGAAGAAAGAATTTCAGATTTAGAATTACTAAAACTGGATAAAAAGAAGTGATAAGAATTTAGAGAAGTGAGGAAGTAAAGTAAGAAAAGAAGAAAGAATTTCAGATTTAGAATTACTAAAACTAGATAAAAAGAAGTGATAAGAATTTAGAAAAGTGAGGAAGTAAAGTAAGAAAAGAAGAAAGAATTTCAGATTTAGAATTACTAAAACTAGATAAAAAGAAGTGATAAGAATTTAGAAAAGTGAGGAAGTAAAGTAAGAAAAGAAGAAAGAATTTCAGATTTAGAATTACTAAAACTGGATAAAAAGAAGTGATAAGAATTTAGAGAAGTGAGGAAGTAAAGTAAGAAAAGAAGAAAGAATTTCAGATTTAGAATTACTAAAACTGGATAAAAAGAAGTGATAAGAATTTAGAAAAGTGAGGAAGTAAAGTAAGAAAAGAAGAAAGAATTTCAGATTTAGAATTACTAAAACTAGATAAAAAGAAGTGATAAGAATTTAGAAAAGTGAGGAAGTAAAGTAAGAAAAGAAGAAAGAATTTCAGATTTAGAATTACTAAAACTAGATAAAAAGAAGTGATAAGAATTTAGAAAAGTGAGGAAGTAAAGTAAGAAAAGAAGAAAGAATTTCAGATTTAGAATTACTAAAACTGGATAAAAAGAAGTGATAAGAATTTAGAGAAGTGAGGAAGTAAAGTAAGAAAAGAAGAAAGAATTTCAGATTTAGAATTACTAAAACTAGATAAAAAGAAGTGATAAGAATTTAGAAAAGTGAGGAAGTAAAGTAAGAAAAGAAGAAAGAATTTCAGATTTAGAATTACTAAAACTAGATAAAAAGAAGTGATAAGAATTTAGAAAAGTGAGGAAGTAAAGTAAGAAAAGAAGAAAGAATTTCAGATTTAGAATTACTAAAACTGGATAAAAAGAAGTGATAAGAATTTAGAGAAGTGAGGAAGTAAAGTAAGAAAAGAAGAAAGAATTTCAGATTTAGAATTACTAAAACTAGATAAAAAGAAGTGATAAGAATTTAGAAAAGTGAGGAAGTAAAGTAAGAAAAGAAGAAAGAATTTCAGATTTAGAATTACTAAAACTGGATAAAAAGAAGTGATAAGAATTTAGAGAAGTGAGGAAGTAAAGTAAGAAAAGAAGAAAGAATTTCAGATTTAGAATTACTAAAACTAGATAAAAAGAAGTGATAAGAATTTAGAAAAGTGAGGAAGTAAAGTAAGAAAAGAAGAAAGAATTTCAGATTTAGAATTACTAAAACTAGATAAAAAGAAGTGATAAGAATTTAGAAAAGTGAGGAAGTAAAGTAAGAAAAGAAGAAAGAATTTCAGATTTAGAATTACTAAAACTGGATAAAAAGAAGTGATAAGAATTTAGAGAAGTGAGGAAGTAAAGTAAGAAAAGAAGAAAGAATTTCAGATTTAGAATTACTAAAACTGGATAAAAAGAAGTGATAAGAATTTAGAAAAGTGAGGAAGTAAAGTAAGAAAAGAAGAAAGAATTTCAGATTTAGAATTACTAAAACTAGATAAAAAGAAGTGATAAGAATTTAGAAAAGTGAGGAAGTAAAGTAAGAAAAGAAGAAAGAATTTCAGATTTAGAATTACTAAAACTAGATAAAAAGAAGTGATAAGAATTTAGAAAAGTGAGGAAGTAAAGTAAGAAAAGAAGAAAGAATTTCAGATTTAGAATTACTAAAACTGGATAAAAAGAAGTGATAAGAATTTAGAGAAGTGAGGAAGTAAAGTAAGAAAAGAAGAAAGAATTTCAGATTTAGAATTACTAAAACTAGATAAAAAGAAGTGATAAGAATTTAGAAAAGTGAGGAAGTAAAGTAAGAAAAGAAGAAAGAATTTCAGATTTAGAATTACTAAAACTAGTTAAAAAGAAGTGATAAGAATTTAGAAAAGTGAGGAAGTAAAGTAAGAAAAGAAGAAAGAATTTCAGATTTAGAATTACTAAAACTAGATAAAAAGAAGTGATAAGAATTTAGAAAAGTGAGGAAGTAAAGTAAGAAAAGAAGAAAGAATTTCAGATTTAGAATTACTAAAACTAGATAAAAAGAAGTGATAAGAATTTAGAAAAGTGAGGAAGTAAAGTAAGAAAAGAAGAAAGAATTTCAGATTTAGAATTACTAAAACTGGATAAAAAGAAGTGATAAGAATTTAGAGAAGTGAGGAAGTAAAGTAAGAAAAGAAGAAAGAATTTCAGATTTAGAATTACTAAAACTAGATAAAAAGAAGTGATAAGAATTTAGAAAAGTGAGGAAGTAAAGTAAGAAAAGAAGAAAGAATTTCAGATTTAGAATTACTAAAACTGGATAAAAAGAAGTGATAAGAATTTAGAGAAGTGAGGAAGTAAAGTAAGAAAAGAAGAAAGAATTTCAGATTTAGAATTACTAAAACTAGATAAAAAGAAATGATAAGAATTTAGAGAAGTGAGGAAGTAAAGTAAGAAAAGAAGAAAGAATTTCAGATTTAGAATTACTAAAACTGGATAAAAAGAAGTGATAAGAATTTAGAGAAGTGAGGAAGTAAAGTAAGAAAAGAAGAAAGAATTTCAGATTTAGAATTACTAAAACTGGATAAAAAGAAGTTATAAGAATTTAGAAAAGTGAGGAAGTAAAGTAAGAAAAGAAGATAGAATTTAATTATGAAAGAGTATGCTTTGAGAAGTAATAAGTATTTAGAAAAGTGAAGAAGTAAAGTAAGAAAAGAAGATAGAACTTCAGTTTTAAGTAGTATGCTTTGAGAAGTAGTAAGTATTTAGAAAAGTGAAGAAGTAAAGTAAGAAAAGAAGATAGAATTTAATTATGAAAGAGTATGCTTTGAGAAGTAATAAGTATTTAGAAAAGTGAAGAAGTAAAGTAAGAAAAGAAGATAGAACTTCAGTTTTAAGTAGTATGCTTTGAGAAGTAGTAAGTATTTAGAAAAGTGAAGAAGTAAAGTAAGAAAAGAAGATAGAATTTCAGTTTTAAGGAGTATGCTTTGAGAAGTAATAAATATTTAGAAAAGTGAAGAAGTAAAGTAAGAAAAGAAAAATGAATTTCAGTTTTAAGTAGTATGCTTTGAGAAGTAGTAAGTATTTAGAAAAGTGAAGAAGTAAAGTAAGAAAAGAAGATAGAATTTCAGTTTTAAGGAGTATGCTTTGAGATGAAATAAGTATTTAGAAAAGTGAAGAAGTAAAGTAAGAAAATAAGATAGAATTTCAGTTTTAATTAGTATGCTTTGAGAAGTAGTATGTATTTAGAAAAGTGAAGAAGTAAAGTAAGAAAAGAAGATAGAATTTCAGTTTTAAGTAGTATGCTTTGAGAAGTAGTAAGTATTTAGAAAAGTGAAGAAGTAAAGTAAGAAAAGAAGATAGAGTTTCAGTTTTAAGGATTATGCTTTGAGAAGTAATAAGTATTTAGAAAAGTGAAGAAGTAAAGTAAGAAAAGAAGATAGAATTTCAGTTTTAAGGAGTATGCTTTGAGAAGTAATAAGTATTTAGAAAAGTGAATAAGAGAAGTAAGAAAAAAAGATAGAGTTTCAGTTTTAAGGAGTATGCTTTGAGAAGTAATAAGTATTTAGAAAAGCGAATAAGAGAAGTAAGAAAAAAAGATAGAGTTTCAGTTTTAAGTATTAGCTTTGATAAGTAATAAGTATTAAGAAAAGTGAATAAGAGAAGTAAGAAAAAAAGATAGAGTTTCAGTTTTAAGTAGTATGCTTTGAGAAGTAGTAAGTATTTAGAAAAGTGAAGAAGTAAAGTAAGAAAAGAAGATAGAGTTTCAGTTTTAAGTATTAGCTTTGATAAGTAATAAGTATTTAGAAAAGTGAAGAAGTAAAGTAAGAAAAGAAGAAAGAATTTCAGATTTAGAATTACTAAAACTGGATAAAAAGAAGTGATAAGAATTTAGAGAAGTGAGGAAGTAAAGTAAGAAAAGAAGAAAGAATTTCAGATTTAGAATTACTAAAACTAGATAAAAAGAAATGATAAGAATTTAGAAAAGTGAGGAAGTAAAGTAAGAAAAGAAGAAAGAATTTCAGATTTAGAATTACTAAAACTGGATAAAAAGAAGTGATAAGAATTTAGAGAAGTGAGGAAGTAAAGTAAGAAAAGAAGAAAGAATTTCAGATTTAGAATTACTAAAACTGGATAAAAAGAAGTTATAAGAATTTAGAAAAGTGAGGAAGTAAAGTAAGAAAAGAAGATAGAATTTAATTATGAAAGAGTATGCTTTGAGAAGTAATAAGTATTTAGAAAAGTGAAGAAGTGAAGTAAGAAAAGAAGATAGAGTTTCAGTTTTAAGGAGTATGCTTTGAGAAATAATAAGTATTTAGAAAAGTGAAGAAGTGAAGTAAGAAAAAAAGATAGAGTTTCAGTTTTAGGAGTATGCTTTGAGAAGTAATAAGTATTTAGAAAAGTGAAGAAGTGAAGTAAGAAAAAAAGATAGAGTTTCAGTTTTAAGGAGTATGCTTTGAGAAGTAATAAGTATTTAGAAAAGCGAAGAAGTAAAGTAAGAAAAGAAGATAGAGTTTCAGTTTTAAGTATTAGCTTTGAGAAGTAATAAGTATTTAGAAAAGTGAAGAAGTGAAGTAAGAAAAAAAGATAGAGTTTCAGTTTTAAGGATTATGCTTTGAGAAGTAATAAGTATTTAGAAAAGTGAAGAAGTGAAGTAAGAAAAGAAGATGAATTTCAGTTTTAAGGATTATGCTTTGAGAAGTAATAAGTATTTAGAAAAGTGAATAAGAGAAGTAAGAAAAAAAGATAGATTTTTCAGTTTTAAGGAGTATGCTTTGAGAAGTAATAAGTATTTAGAAAAGTGAAGAAGTGAAGTAAGAAAAAAAGATAGAGTTTCAGTTTTAAGGATTATGCTTTGAGAAGTAATAAGTATTTAGAAAAGCGAAGAAGTAAAGTAAGAAAAGAAGATAGAGTTTCAGTTTTAGGAGTATGCTTTGAGAAATAATAAGTATTTAGAAAAGTGAAGAAGTAAAGTAAGAAAAGATTATAGAGTTTCAGTTTTAAGGAGTATGCTTTGAGAAGTAATAAGTATTTAGAAAAGTGAAGAAGTAAAGTAAGAAAAAAAGATAGAGTTTCAGTTTTAGGAGTATGCTTTGAGAAGTAATAAGTATTAAGAAAAGCGAAGAAGTAAAGTAAGAAAAGAAGATAGAGTTTCAGTTTTAAGGAGTATGCTTTGATAAGTAATAAGTATTTAGAAAAGTGAAGAAGTAAAGTAAGAAAAAAAGATAGAGTTTCAGTTTTAAGGAGTATGCTTTGAGAAGTAATAAGTATTTAGAAAAGCGAATAAGAGAAGTAAGAAAAAAAGATAGAGTTTCAGTTTTAAGGAGTATGCTTTGAGAAGTAATAAGTATTTAGAAAAGCGAAGAAGTGAAGTAAGAAAAGAAGATAGAGTTTCAGTTTTAAGGAGTATGCTTTGATAAGTAATAAGTATTTAGAAAAGCGAAGAAGTAAAGTAAGAAAAGAAGATAGAGTTTCAGTTTTAAGTATTAGCTTTGATAAGTAATAAGTATTAAGAAAAGTGAAGAAGTAAAGTAAGAAAAGATGATAGAGTTTCAGTTTTAGGAGTATGCTTTGAGAAGTAATAAGTATTTAGAAAAGCGAAGAAGTGAAGTAAGAAAAGAAGATAGAGTTTCAGTTTTAAGGAGTATGCTTTGATAAGTAATAAGTATTTAGAAAAGTGAAGAAGTGAAGTAAGAAAAAAAGATAGAGTTTCAGTTTTAAGGATTATGCTTTGATAAGTAATAAATATTAAGAAAAGTGAAGAAGTAAAGTAAGAAAAGATGATAGAGTTTCAGTTTTAAGTATTAGCTTTGAGAAGTAATAAGTATTTAGAAAAGTGAAGAAGTGAAGTAAGAAAAAAAGATAGAACTTCAGTTTTAAGTAGTATGCTTTGAGAAGTAGTAAGTATTTAGAAAAGTGAAGAAGTAAAGTAAGAAAAGAAGATAGAATTTCAGTTTTAAGGAGTATGCTTTGAGAAGTAATAAATATTTAGAAAAGTGAAGAAGTAAAGTAAGAAAAGAAAAATGAATTTCAGTTTTAAGTAGTATGCTTTGAGAAGTAGTAAGTATTTAGAAAAGTGAAGAAGTAAAGTAAGAAAAGAAGATAGAATTTCAGTTTTAAGGAGTATGCTTTGAGATGAAATAAGTATTTAGAAAAGTAAAGAAGTAAAGTAAGAAAATAAGATAGAATTTCAGTTTTAATTAGTATGCTTTGAGAAGTAGTATGTATTTAGAAAAGTGAAGAAGTAAAGTAAGAAAAGAAGATAGAATTTCAGTTTTAAGTAGTATGCTTTGAGAAGTAGTAAGTATTTAGAAAAGTGAAGAAGTAAAGTAAGAAAAGAAGATAGAGTTTCAGTTTTAAGGATTATGCTTTGAGAAGTAATAAGTATTTAGAAAAGTGAATAAGAGAAGTAAGAAAAAAAGATAGAGTTTCAGTTTTAAGGAGTATGCTTTGAGAAGTAATAAGTATTTAGAAAAGTGAAGAAGTAAAGTAAGAAAAAAAGATAGAGTTTCAGTTTTAAGGATTATGCTTTGAGAAGTAATAAGTATTAAGAAAAGTGAAGAAGTGAAGTAAGAAAAGAAGATGAATTTCAGTTTTAAGGAGTATGCTTTGAGAAATAATAAGTATTAATAAAAGTGAAGAAGTGAAGTAAGAAAAGATGATAGAGTTTCAGTTTTAAGGAGTATGCTTTGAGAAGTAATAAGTATTTAGAAAAGTGAATAAGAGAAGTAAGAAAAGAAGATAGAGTTTCAGTTTTAAGTATTAGCTTTGATAAGTAATAAGTATTAAGAAAAGTGAATAAGAGAAGTAAGAAAAAAAGATAGAGTTTCAGTTTTAAGGAGTATGCTTTGATAAGTAATAAGTATTAAGAAAAGTGAATAAGAGAAGTAAGAAAAAAAGATAGAGTTTCAGTTTTAAGGAGTATGCTTTGATAAGTAATAAGTATTAAGAAAAGTGAAGAAGTGAAGTAAGAAAAAAAGATAGAGTTTCAGTTTTAAGGATTATGCTTTGAGAAGTAATAAGTATTAAGAAAAGTGAAGAAGTAAAGTAAGAAAAGATGATAGAGTTTCAGTTTTAAGGATTATGCTTTGAGAAGTAATAAGTATTTAGAAAAGCGAAGAAGTGAAGTAAGAAAAGAAGATAGAGTTTCAGTTTTAAGGAGTATGCTTTGAGAAGTAATAAGTATTAAGAAAAGTGAATAAGAGAAGTAAGAAAAAAAGATAGAGTTTCAGTTTTAAGGAGTATGCTTTGAGAAATAATAAGTATTAAGAAAAGTGAAGAAGTAAAGTAAGAAAAGATGATAGAGTTTCAGTTTTAAGGAGTATGCTTTGAGAAGTAATAAGTATTTAGAAAAGTGAAGAAGTGAAGTAAGAAAAGAAGATAGAGTTTCAGTTTTAAGGAGTATGCTTTGAGAAATAATAAGTATTTAGAAAAGTGAAGAAGTGAAGTAAGAAAAAAAGATAGAGTTTCAGTTTTAGGAGTATGCTTTGAGAAGTAATAAGTATTTAGAAAAGTGAAGAAGTGAAGTAAGAAAAAAAGATAGAGTTTCAGTTTTAAGGAGTATGCTTTGAGAAGTAATAAGTATTTAGAAAAGCGAAGAAGTAAAGTAAGAAAAGAAGATAGAGTTTCAGTTTTAAGTATTAGCTTTGAGAAGTAATAAGTATTTAGAAAAGTGAAGAAGTGAAGTAAGAAAAAAAGATAGAGTTTCAGTTTTAAGGATTATGCTTTGAGAAGTAATAAGTATTTAGAAAAGTGAAGAAGTGAAGTAAGAAAAGAAGATGAATTTCAGTTTTAAGGATTATGCTTTGAGAAGTAATAAGTATTTAGAAAAGTGAATAAGAGAAGTAAGAAAAAAAGATAGATTTTTCAGTTTTAAGGAGTATGCTTTGAGAAGTAATAAGTATTTAGAAAAGTGAAGAAGTGAAGTAAGAAAAAAAGATAGAGTTTCAGTTTTAAGGATTATGCTTTGAGAAGTAATAAGTATTTAGAAAAGCGAAGAAGTAAAGTAAGAAAAGAAGATAGAGTTTCAGTTTTAGGAGTATGCTTTGAGAAATAATAAGTATTTAGAAAAGTGAAGAAGTAAAGTAAGAAAAGATTATAGAGTTTCAGTTTTAAGGAGTATGCTTTGAGAAGTAATAAGTATTTAGAAAAGCGAAGAAGTGAAGTAAGAAAAAAAGATAGAGTTTCAGTTTTAAGGAGTATGCTTTGAGAAATAATAAGTATTTAGAAAAGTGAAGAAGTAAAGTAAGAAAAAAAGATAGAGTTTCAGTTTTAAGGAGTATGCTTTGAGAAGTAATAAGTATTAAGAAAAGTGAAGAAGTAAAGTAAGAAAAGAAGATGAATTTCAGTTTTAAGGAGTATGCTTTGAGAAGTAATAAGTATTTAGAAAAGTGAAGAAGTGAAGTAAGAAAAGAAGATAGAGTTTCAGTTTTAAGGATTATGCTTTGATAAGTAATAAGTATTTTGAAAAGTGAAGAAGTGAAGTAAGAAAAGAAGATAGAGTTTCAGTTTTAAGGAGTATGCTTTGAGAAGTAATAAGTATTAAGAAAAGTGAAGAAGTAAAGTAAGAAAAGATGATAGAGTTTCAGTTTTAGGAGTATGCTTTGAGAAGTAATAAGTATTTAGAAAAGCGAAGAAGTGAAGTAAGAAAAAAAGATAGAGTTTCAGTTTTAAGGAGTATGCTTTGAGAAGTAATAAGTATTTAGAAAAGCGAAGAAGTAAAGTAAGAAAAGAAGATAGAGTTTCAGTTTTAAGTATTAGCTTTGAGAAGTAATAAGTATTAAGAAAAGTGAATAAGAGAAGTAAGAAAAAAAGATAGAGTTTCAGTTTTAAGGAGTATGCTTTGAGAAGTAATAAGTATTAAGAAAAGTGAAGAAGTAAAGTAAGAAAAGATGATAGAGTTTCAGTTTTAAGGATTATGCTTTGAGAAGTAATAAGTATTTAGAAAAGCGAAGAAGTGAAGTAAGAAAAGAAGATAGAGTTTCAGTTTTAAGGAGTATGCTTTGAGAAGTAATAAGTATTAAGAAAAGTGAATAAGAGAAGTAAGAAAAAAAGATAGAGTTTCAGTTTTAAGGAGTATGCTTTGAGAAATAATAAGTATTAAGAAAAGTGAAGAAGTAAAGTAAGAAAAGATGATAGAGTTTCAGTTTTAAGGAGTATGCTTTGAGAAGTAATAAGTATTTAGAAAAGCGAAGAAGTGAAGTAAGAAAAGAAGATAGAGTTTCAGTTTTAAGGAGTATGCTTTGAGAAATAATAAGTATTTAGAAAAGTGAAGAAGTGAAGTAAGAAAAAAAGATAGAGTTTCAGTTTTAGGAGTATGCTTTGAGAAGTAATAAGTATTTAGAAAAGTGAAGAAGTGAAGTAAGAAAAAAAGATAGAGTTTCAGTTTTAAGGAGTATGCTTTGAGAAGTAATAAGTATTTAGAAAAGCGAAGAAGTAAAGTAAGAAAAGAAGATAGAGTTTCAGTTTTAAGTATTAGCTTTGAGAAGTAATAAGTATTTAGAAAAGTGAAGAAGTGAAGTAAGAAAAAAAGATAGAGTTTCAGTTTTAAGGATTATGCTTTGAGAAGTAATAAGTATTTAGAAAAGCGAAGAAGTGAAGTAAGAAAAAAAGATAGAGTTTCAGTTTTAAGGAGTATGCTTTGATAAGTAATAAGTATTAAGAAAAGTGAAGAAGTGAAGTAAGAAAAAAAGATAGAGTTTCAGTTTTAAGGATTATGCTTTGATAAGTAATAAATATTAAGAAAAGTGAAGAAGTAAAGTAAGAAAAGATGATAGAGTTTCAGTTTTAGGAGTATGCTTTGAGAAGTAATAAGTATTTAGAAAAGTGAAGAAGTGAAGTAAGAAAAAAAGATAGAGTTTCAGTTTTAAGGATTATGCTTTGAGAAGTAATAAGTATTTAGAAAAGCGAAGAAGTGAAATAAGAAAAGAAGATAGAGTTTCAGTTTTAAGGAGTATGCTTTGAGAAATAATAAGTATTTAGAAAAGTGAAGAAGTAAAGTAAGAAAAGAAGATAGAGTTTCAGTTTTAAGGAGTATGCTTTGAGAAGTAATAAGTATTTAGAAAAGCGAAGAAGTAAAGTAAGAAAAGAAGATAGAGTTTCAGTTTTAAGTATTAGCTTTGAGAAGTAATAAGTATTTAGAAAAGTGAAGAAGTGAAGTAAGAAAAGAAGATAGAGTTTCGGTTTTAAGGATTATGCTTTGAGAAGTAATAAGTATTAAGAAAAGTGAAGAAGTGAAGTAAGAAAAGAAGATGAATTTCAGTTTTAAGGAGTATGCTTTGAGAAATAATAAGTATTAATAAAAGTGAAGAAGTAAAGTAAGAAAAGATGATAGAGTTTCAGTTTTAGGAGTATGCTTTGAGAAGTAATAAGTATTTAGAAAAGCGAAGAAGTGAAGTAAGAAAAGAAGATAGAGTTTCAGTTTTAGGAGTATGCTTTGAGAAGTAATAAGTATTTAGAAAAGCGAAGAAGTGAAGTAAGAAAAGAAGATAGAGTTTCAGTTTTAGGAGTATGCTTTGAGAAGTAATAAGTATTAAGAAAAGCGAAGAAGTAAAGTAAGAAAAGAAGATAGAGTTTCAGTTTTAAGGAGTATGCTTTGATAAGTAATAAGTATTTAGAAAAGTGAAGAAGTAAAGTAAGAAAAAAAGATAGAGTTTCAGTTTTAAGGAGTATGCTTTGAGAAGTAATAAGTATTTAGAAAAGCGAATAAGAGAAGTAAGAAAAAAAGATAGAGTTTCAGTTTTAAGGAGTATGCTTTGAGAAGTAATAAGTATTTAGAAAAGCGAAGAAGTGAAGTAAGAAAAGAAGATAGAGTTTCAGTTTTAAGGAGTATGCTTTGATAAGTAATAAGTATTTAGAAAAGCGAAGAAGTAAAGTAAGAAAAGAAGATAGAGTTTCAGTTTTAAGTATTAGCTTTGATAAGTAATAAGTATTAAGAAAAGTGAATAAGAGAAGTAAGAAAAAAAGATAGAGTTTCAGTTTTAAGGAGTATGCTTTGATAAGTAATAAGTATTAAGAAAAGTGAATAAGAGAAGTAAGAAAAAAAGATAGAGTTTCAGTTTTAGGAGTATGCTTTGAGAAGTAATAAGTATTTAGAAAAGTGAAGAAGTGAAGTAAGAAAAAAAGATAGAGTTTCAGTTTTAAGGATTATGCTTTGAGAAGTAATAAGTATTTAGAAAAGCGAAGAAGTGAAATAAGAAAAGAAGATAGAGTTTCAGTTTTAAGGAGTATGCTTTGAGAAATAATAAGTATTTAGAAAAGTGAAGAAGTAAAGTAAGAAAAGAAGATAGAGTTTCAGTTTTAAGGAGTATGCTTTGAGAAGTAATAAGTATTAAGAAAAGTGAATAAGAGAAGTAAGAAAAAAAGATAGAGTTTCAGTTTTAAGGAGTATGCTTTGATAAGTAATAAGTATTTAGAAAAGTGAATAAGAGAAGTAAGAAAAGAAGATAGAGTTTCGGTTTTAAGGATTATGCTTTGAGAAGTAATAAGTATTAAGAAAAGTGAAGAAGTGAAGTAAGAAAAAAAGATAGAGTTTCAGTTTTAAGGATTATGCTTTGAGAAGTAATAAGTATTTAGAAAAGCGAAGAAGTGAAATAAGAAAAGAAGATAGAGTTTCAGTTTTAAGGAGTATGCTTTGAGAAATAATAAGTATTTAGAAAAGTGAAGAAGTAAAGTAAGAAAAGAAGATAGAGTTTCAGTTTTAAGGAGTATGCTTTGAGAAGTAATAAGTATTAAGAAAAGTGAATAAGAGAAGTAAGAAAAAAAGATAGAGTTTCAGTTTTAAGGAGTATGCTTTGATAAGTAATAAGTATTTAGAAAAGTGAATAAGAGAAGTAAGAAAAGAAGATAGAGTTTCGGTTTTAAGGATTATGCTTTGAGAAGTAATAAGTATTAAGAAAAGTGAAGAAGTGAAGTAAGAAAAGAAGATGAATTTCAGTTTTAAGGAGTATGCTTTGAGAAATAATAAGTATTAATAAAAGTGAAGAAGTAAAGTAAGAAAAGATGATAGAGTTTCAGTTTTAAGGATTATGCTTTGAGAAGTAATAAGTATTTAGAAAAGCGAAGAAGTGAAGTAAGAAAAGAAGATAGAGTTTCAGTTTTAGGAGTATGCTTTGAGAAGTAATAAGTATTTAGAAAAGCGAAGAAGTGAAGTAAGAAAAGAAGATAGAGTTTCAGTTTTAGGAGTATGCTTTGATAAGTAATAAGTATTTAGAAAAGTGAAGAAGTAAAGTAAGAAAAGAAGATGAATTTCAGTTTTAAGGAGTATGCTTTGAGAAGTAATAAGTATTAAGAAAAGTGAAGAAGTAAAGTAAGAAAAAAAGATAGAGTTTCAGTTTTAGGAGTATGCTTTGAGAAGTAATAAGTATTTAGAAAAGTGAAGAAGTAAAGTAAGAAAAAAAGATAGAGTTTCAGTTTTAGGAGTATGCTTTGAGAAGTAATAAGTATTAAGAAAAGCGAAGAAGTAAAGTAAGAAAAGAAGATAGAGTTTCAGTTTTAAGGAGTATGCTTTGATAAGTAATAAGTATTTAGAAAAGTGAAGAAGTAAAGTAAGAAAAAAAGATAGAGTTTCAGTTTTAAGGATTATGCTTTGAGAAGTAATAAGTATTAAGAAAAGTGAAGAAGTAAAGTAAGAAAAGATGATAGAGTTTCAGTTTTAAGGATTATGCTTTGAGAAGTAATAAGTATTTAGAAAAGCGAAGAAGTGAAGTAAGAAAAGAAGATAGAGTTTCAGTTTTAAGGAGTATGCTTTGAGAAGTAATAAGTATTAAGAAAAGTGAATAAGAGAAGTAAGAAAAAAAGATAGAGTTTCAGTTTTAAGGAGTATGCTTTGAGAAATAATAAGTATTAAGAAAAGTGAAGAAGTAAAGTAAGAAAAGATGATAGAGTTTCAGTTTTAAGGAGTATGCTTTGAGAAGTAATAAGTATTTAGAAAAGTGAAGAAGTGAAGTAAGAAAAGAAGATAGAGTTTCAGTTTTAAGGAGTATGCTTTGAGAAATAATAAGTATTTAGAAAAGTGAAGAAGTGAAGTAAGAAAAAAAGATAGAGTTTCAGTTTTAGGAGTATGCTTTGAGAAGTAATAAGTATTTAGAAAAGTGAAGAAGTGAAGTAAGAAAAAAAGATAGAGTTTCAGTTTTAAGGAGTATGCTTTGAGAAGTAATAAGTATTTAGAAAAGCGAAGAAGTAAAGTAAGAAAAGAAGATAGAGTTTCAGTTTTAAGTATTAGCTTTGAGAAGTAATAAGTATTTAGAAAAGTGAAGAAGTGAAGTAAGAAAAAAAGATAGAGTTTCAGTTTTAAGGATTATGCTTTGAGAAGTAATAAGTATTTAGAAAAGTGAAGAAGTGAAGTAAGAAAAGAAGATGAATTTCAGTTTTAAGGATTATGCTTTGAGAAGTAATAAGTATTTAGAAAAGTGAATAAGAGAAGTAAGAAAAAAAGATAGATTTTTCAGTTTTAAGGAGTATGCTTTGAGAAGTAATAAGTATTTAGAAAAGTGAAGAAGTGAAGTAAGAAAAAAAGATAGAGTTTCAGTTTTAAGGATTATGCTTTGAGAAGTAATAAGTATTTAGAAAAGCGAAGAAGTAAAGTAAGAAAAGAAGATAGAGTTTCAGTTTTAGGAGTATGCTTTGAGAAATAATAAGTATTTAGAAAAGTGAAGAAGTAAAGTAAGAAAAGATTATAGAGTTTCAGTTTTAAGGAGTATGCTTTGAGAAGTAATAAGTATTTAGAAAAGCGAAGAAGTGAAGTAAGAAAAAAAGATAGAGTTTCAGTTTTAAGGAGTATGCTTTGAGAAATAATAAGTATTTAGAAAAGTGAAGAAGTAAAGTAAGAAAAAAAGATAGAGTTTCAGTTTTAAGGAGTATGCTTTGAGAAGTAATAAGTATTAAGAAAAGTGAAGAAGTAAAGTAAGAAAAGAAGATGAATTTCAGTTTTAAGGAGTATGCTTTGAGAAGTAATAAGTATTTAGAAAAGTGAAGAAGTGAAGTAAGAAAAGAAGATAGAGTTTCAGTTTTAAGGATTATGCTTTGATAAGTAATAAGTATTTTGAAAAGTGAAGAAGTGAAGTAAGAAAAGAAGATAGAGTTTCAGTTTTAAGGAGTATGCTTTGAGAAGTAATAAGTATTAAGAAAAGTGAAGAAGTAAAGTAAGAAAAGATGATAGAGTTTCAGTTTTAGGAGTATGCTTTGAGAAGTAATAAGTATTTAGAAAAGCGAAGAAGTGAAGTAAGAAAAAAAGATAGAGTTTCAGTTTTAAGGAGTATGCTTTGAGAAGTAATAAGTATTTAGAAAAGCGAAGAAGTAAAGTAAGAAAAGAAGATAGAGTTTCAGTTTTAAGTATTAGCTTTGAGAAGTAATAAGTATTAAGAAAAGTGAATAAGAGAAGTAAGAAAAAAAGATAGAGTTTCAGTTTTAAGGAGTATGCTTTGAGAAGTAATAAGTATTAAGAAAAGTGAAGAAGTAAAGTAAGAAAAGATGATAGAGTTTCAGTTTTAAGGATTATGCTTTGAGAAGTAATAAGTATTTAGAAAAGCGAAGAAGTGAAGTAAGAAAAGAAGATAGAGTTTCAGTTTTAAGGAGTATGCTTTGAGAAGTAATAAGTATTAAGAAAAGTGAATAAGAGAAGTAAGAAAAAAAGATAGAGTTTCAGTTTTAAGGAGTATGCTTTGAGAAATAATAAGTATTAAGAAAAGTGAAGAAGTAAAGTAAGAAAAGATGATAGAGTTTCAGTTTTAAGGAGTATGCTTTGAGAAGTAATAAGTATTTAGAAAAGCGAAGAAGTGAAGTAAGAAAAGAAGATAGAGTTTCAGTTTTAAGGAGTATGCTTTGAGAAATAATAAGTATTTAGAAAAGTGAAGAAGTGAAGTAAGAAAAAAAGATAGAGTTTCAGTTTTAGGAGTATGCTTTGAGAAGTAATAAGTATTTAGAAAAGTGAAGAAGTGAAGTAAGAAAAAAAGATAGAGTTTCAGTTTTAAGGAGTATGCTTTGAGAAGTAATAAGTATTTAGAAAAGCGAAGAAGTAAAGTAAGAAAAGAAGATAGAGTTTCAGTTTTAAGTATTAGCTTTGAGAAGTAATAAGTATTTAGAAAAGTGAAGAAGTGAAGTAAGAAAAAAAGATAGAGTTTCAGTTTTAAGGATTATGCTTTGAGAAGTAATAAGTATTTAGAAAAGCGAAGAAGTGAAGTAAGAAAAAAAGATAGAGTTTCAGTTTTAAGGAGTATGCTTTGATAAGTAATAAGTATTAAGAAAAGTGAAGAAGTGAAGTAAGAAAAAAAGATAGAGTTTCAGTTTTAAGGATTATGCTTTGATAAGTAATAAATATTAAGAAAAGTGAAGAAGTAAAGTAAGAAAAGATGATAGAGTTTCAGTTTTAGGAGTATGCTTTGAGAAGTAATAAGTATTTAGAAAAGTGAAGAAGTGAAGTAAGAAAAAAAGATAGAGTTTCAGTTTTAAGGATTATGCTTTGAGAAGTAATAAGTATTTAGAAAAGCGAAGAAGTGAAATAAGAAAAGAAGATAGAGTTTCAGTTTTAAGGAGTATGCTTTGAGAAATAATAAGTATTTAGAAAAGTGAAGAAGTAAAGTAAGAAAAGAAGATAGAGTTTCAGTTTTAAGGAGTATGCTTTGAGAAGTAATAAGTATTAAGAAAAGTGAATAAGAGAAGTAAGAAAAAAAGATAGAGTTTCAGTTTTAAGGAGTATGCTTTGATAAGTAATAAGTATTTAGAAAAGTGAATAAGAGAAGTAAGAAAAGAAGATAGAGTTTCGGTTTTAAGGATTATGCTTTGAGAAGTAATAAGTATTAAGAAAAGTGAAGAAGTGAAGTAAGAAAAGAAGATGAATTTCAGTTTTAAGGAGTATGCTTTGAGAAATAATAAGTATTAATAAAAGTGAAGAAGTAAAGTAAGAAAAGATGATAGAGTTTCAGTTTTAGGAGTATGCTTTGAGAAGTAATAAGTATTTAGAAAAGCGAAGAAGTGAAGTAAGAAAAGAAGATAGAGTTTCAGTTTTAGGAGTATGCTTTGAGAAGTAATAAGTATTTAGAAAAGCGAAGAAGTGAAGTAAGAAAAGAAGATAGAGTTTCAGTTTTAGGAGTATGCTTTGAGAAGTAATAAGTATTAAGAAAAGCGAAGAAGTAAAGTAAGAAAAGAAGATAGAGTTTCAGTTTTAAGGAGTATGCTTTGATAAGTAATAAGTATTTAGAAAAGTGAAGAAGTAAAGTAAGAAAAAAAGATAGAGTTTCAGTTTTAAGGAGTATGCTTTGAGAAGTAATAAGTATTTAGAAAAGCGAATAAGAGAAGTAAGAAAAAAAGATAGAGTTTCAGTTTTAAGGAGTATGCTTTGAGAAGTAATAAGTATTTAGAAAAGCGAAGAAGTGAAGTAAGAAAAGAAGATAGAGTTTCAGTTTTAAGGAGTATGCTTTGATAAGTAATAAGTATTTAGAAAAGCGAAGAAGTAAAGTAAGAAAAGAAGATAGAGTTTCAGTTTTAAGTATTAGCTTTGATAAGTAATAAGTATTAAGAAAAGTGAATAAGAGAAGTAAGAAAAAAAGATAGAGTTTCAGTTTTAAGGAGTATGCTTTGATAAGTAATAAGTATTAAGAAAAGTGAATAAGAGAAGTAAGAAAAAAAGATAGAGTTTCAGTTTTAGGAGTATGCTTTGAGAAGTAATAAGTATTTAGAAAAGTGAAGAAGTGAAGTAAGAAAAAAAGATAGAGTTTCAGTTTTAAGGATTATGCTTTGAGAAGTAATAAGTATTTAGAAAAGCGAAGAAGTGAAATAAGAAAAGAAGATAGAGTTTCAGTTTTAAGGAGTATGCTTTGAGAAATAATAAGTATTTAGAAAAGTGAAGAAGTAAAGTAAGAAAAGAAGATAGAGTTTCAGTTTTAAGGAGTATGCTTTGAGAAGTAATAAGTATTAAGAAAAGTGAATAAGAGAAGTAAGAAAAAAAGATAGAGTTTCAGTTTTAAGGAGTATGCTTTGATAAGTAATAAGTATTTAGAAAAGTGAATAAGAGAAGTAAGAAAAGAAGATAGAGTTTCGGTTTTAAGGATTATGCTTTGAGAAGTAATAAGTATTAAGAAAAGTGAAGAAGTGAAGTAAGAAAAAAAGATAGAGTTTCAGTTTTAAGGATTATGCTTTGAGAAGTAATAAGTATTTAGAAAAGCGAAGAAGTGAAATAAGAAAAGAAGATAGAGTTTCAGTTTTAAGGAGTATGCTTTGAGAAATAATAAGTATTTAGAAAAGTGAAGAAGTAAAGTAAGAAAAGAAGATAGAGTTTCAGTTTTAAGGAGTATGCTTTGAGAAGTAATAAGTATTAAGAAAAGTGAATAAGAGAAGTAAGAAAAAAAGATAGAGTTTCAGTTTTAAGGAGTATGCTTTGATAAGTAATAAGTATTTAGAAAAGTGAATAAGAGAAGTAAGAAAAGAAGATAGAGTTTCGGTTTTAAGGATTATGCTTTGAGAAGTAATAAGTATTAAGAAAAGTGAAGAAGTGAAGTAAGAAAAGAAGATGAATTTCAGTTTTAAGGAGTATGCTTTGAGAAATAATAAGTATTAATAAAAGTGAAGAAGTAAAGTAAGAAAAGATGATAGAGTTTCAGTTTTAAGGATTATGCTTTGAGAAGTAATAAGTATTTAGAAAAGCGAAGAAGTGAAGTAAGAAAAGAAGATAGAGTTTCAGTTTTAGGAGTATGCTTTGAGAAGTAATAAGTATTTAGAAAAGCGAAGAAGTGAAGTAAGAAAAGAAGATAGAGTTTCAGTTTTAGGAGTATGCTTTGATAAGTAATAAGTATTTAGAAAAGTGAAGAAGTAAAGTAAGAAAAGAAGATGAATTTCAGTTTTAAGGAGTATGCTTTGAGAAGTAATAAGTATTAAGAAAAGTGAAGAAGTAAAGTAAGAAAAAAAGATAGAGTTTCAGTTTTAGGAGTATGCTTTGAGAAGTAATAAGTATTTAGAAAAGTGAAGAAGTAAAGTAAGAAAAAAAGATAGAGTTTCAGTTTTAGGAGTATGCTTTGAGAAGTAATAAGTATTAAGAAAAGCGAAGAAGTAAAGTAAGAAAAGAAGATAGAGTTTCAGTTTTAAGGAGTATGCTTTGATAAGTAATAAGTATTTAGAAAAGTGAAGAAGTAAAGTAAGAAAAAAAGATAGAGTTTCAGTTTTAAGGAGTATGCTTTGAGAAGTAATAAGTATTTAGAAAAGCGAATAAGAGAAGTAAGAAAAAAAGATAGAGTTTCAGTTTTAAGGAGTATGCTTTGAGAAGTAATAAGTATTTAGAAAAGCGAAGAAGTGAAGTAAGAAAAGAAGATAGAGTTTCAGTTTTAAGGAGTATGCTTTGATAAGTAATAAGTATTTAGAAAAGCGAAGAAGTAAAGTAAGAAAAGAAGATAGAGTTTCAGTTTTAAGTATTAGCTTTGATAAGTAATAAGTATTAAGAAAAGTGAATAAGAGAAGTAAGAAAAAAAGATAGAGTTTCAGTTTTAAGGAGTATGCTTTGATAAGTAATAAGTATTAAGAAAAGTGAATAAGAGAAGTAAGAAAAAAAGATAGAGTTTCAGTTTTAGGAGTATGCTTTGAGAAGTAATAAGTATTTAGAAAAGTGAAGAAGTGAAGTAAGAAAAAAAGATAGAGTTTCAGTTTTAAGGATTATGCTTTGAGAAGTAATAAGTATTTAGAAAAGCGAAGAAGTGAAGTAAGAAAAGAAGATAGAGTTTCAGTTTTAGGAGTATGCTTTGAGAAATAATAAGTATTTAGAAAAGTGAAGAAGTAAAGTAAGAAAAGATGATAGAGTTTCAGTTTTAAGGAGTATGCTTTGAGAAGTAATAAGTATTTAGAAAAGTGAAGAAGTGAAGTAAGAAAAAAAGATAGAGTTTCAGTTTTAAGGAGTATGCTTTGAGAAGTAATAAGTATTAAGAAAAGTGAAGAAGTAAAGTAAGAAAAGATGATAGAGTTTCAGTTTTAAGGAGTATGCTTTGAGAAGTAATAAGTATTAAGAAAAGTGAAGAAGTAAAGTAAGAAAAGAAGATGAATTTCAGTTTTAAGGAGTATGCTTTGAGAAGTAATAAGTATTTAGAAAAGTGAAGAAGTGAAGTAAGAAAAGAAGATAGAGTTTCAGTTTTAAGGATTATGCTTTGATAAGTAATAAGTATTTTGAAAAGTGAAGAAGTGAAGTAAGAAAAGAAGATAGAGTTTCAGTTTTAAGGAGTATGCTTTGAGAAGTAATAAGTATTAAGAAAAGTGAAGAAGTAAAGTAAGAAAAGATGATAGAGTTTCAGTTTTAGGAGTATGCTTTGAGAAGTAATAAGTATTTAGAAAAGCGAAGAAGTGAAGTAAGAAAAAAAGATAGAGTTTCAGTTTTAAGGAGTATGCTTTGATAAGTAATAAGTATTAAGAAAAGCGAAGAAGTGAAGTAAGAAAAAAAGATAGAGTTTCAGTTTTAAGGATTATGCTTTGAGAAGTAATAAGTATTTAGAAAAGCGAATAAGAGAAGTAAGAAAAAAAGATAGAGTTTCAGTTTTAAGGAGTATGCTTTGAGAAGTAATAAGTATTTAGAAAAGTGAAGAAGTGAAGTAAGAAAAAAAGATAGAGTTTCAGTTTTAAGGAGTATGCTTTGAGAAGTAATAAGTATTAAGAAAAGTGAAGAAGTAAAGTAAGAAAAGATGATAGAGTTTCAGTTTTAAGGAGTATGCTTTGAGAAATAATAAGTATTTAGAAAAGTGAAGAAGTGAAGTAAGAAAAAAAGATAGAGTTTCAGTTTTAAGGAGTATGCTTTGATAAGTAATAAGTATTTAGAAAAGTGAATAAGAGAAGTAAGAAAAGAAGATAGAGTTTCGGTTTTAAGGATTATGCTTTGAGAAGTAATAAGTATTAAGAAAAGTGAAGAAGTGAAGTAAGAAAAGAAGATGAATTTCAGTTTTAAGGAGTATGCTTTGAGAAATAATAAGTATTAATAAAAGTGAAGAAGTAAAGTAAGAAAAGATGATAGAGTTTCAGTTTTAAGGAGTATGCTTTGAGAAGTAATAAGTATTTAGAAAAGTGAATAAGAGAAGTAAGAAAAGAAGATAGAGTTTCGGTTTTAAGGATTATGCTTTGAGAAGTAATAAGTATTTAGAAAAGCGAAGAAGTGAAGTAAGAAAAGAAGATAGAGTTTCAGTTTTAGGAGTATGCTTTGATAAGTAATAAGTATTTAGAAAAGTGAAGAAGTAAAGTAAGAAAAGAAGATGAATTTCAGTTTTAAGGAGTATGCTTTGAGAAGTAATAAGTATTAAGAAAAGTGAAGAAGTAAAGTAAGAAAAAAAGATAGAGTTTCAGTTTTAGGAGTATGCTTTGAGAAGTAATAAGTATTTAGAAAAGTGAATAAGAGAAGTAAGAAAAAAAGATAGAGTTTCAGTTTTAAGGAGTATGCTTTGATAAGTAATAAGTATTTAGAAAAGCGAAGAAGTGAAGTAAGAAAAAAAGATAGAGTTTCAGTTTTAAGGAGTATGCTTTGATAAGTAATAAGTATTAAGAAAAGTGAAGAAGTGAAGTAAGAAAAGAAGATAGAGTTTCAGTTTTAAGGATTATGCTTTGATAAGTAATAAATATTAAGAAAAGTGAAGAAGTGAAGTAAGAAAAGATGATAGAGTTTCAGTTTTAGGAGTATGCTTTGAGAAGTAATAAGTATTTAGAAAAGTTAAGAAGTGAAGTAAGAAAAAAAGATAGAGTTTCAGTTTTAAGGAGTATGCTTTGATAAGTAATAAGTATTTAGAAAAGTGAAGAAGTGAAGTAAGAAAAGAAGATAGAGTTTCAGTTTTAAGGATTATGCTTTGATAAGTAATAAGTATTTTGAAAAGTGAAGAAGTGAAGTAAGAAAAGAAGATAGAGTTTCAGTTTTAAGGAGTATGCTTTGAGAAGTAATAAGTATTAAGAAAAGTGAAGAAGTAAAGTAAGAAAAGAAGATAGAGTTTCAGTTTTAAGGAGTATGCTTTGAGAAGTAATAAGTATTAAGAAAAGTGAAGAAGTAAAGTAAGAAAAGATGATAGAGTTTCAGTTTTAGGAGTATGCTTTGATAAGTAATAAGTATTTAGAAAAGTGAAGAAGTAAAGTAAGAAAAGATGATAGAGTTTCAGTTTTAAGGAGTATGCTTTGAGAAGTAATAAGTATTAAGAAAAGTGAAGAAGTGAAGTAAGAAAAGAAGATGAATTTCAGTTTTAAGGAGTATGCTTTGAGAAATAATAAGTATTAATAAAAGTGAAGAAGTAAAGTAAGAAAAGATGATAGAGTTTCAGTTTTAAGGAGTATGCTTTGAGAAGTAATAAGTATTTAGAAAAGTGAATAAGAGAAGTAAGAAAAGAAGATAGAGTTTCGGTTTTAAGGATTATGCTTTGAGAAGTAATAAGTATTTAGAAAAGCGAAGAAGTGAAGTAAGAAAAGAAGATAGAGTTTCAGTTTTAAGGAGTATGCTTTGAGAAGTAATAAGTATTTAGAAAAGTGAAGAAGTGAAGTAAGAAAAAAAGATAGAGTTTCAGTTTTAAGGAGTATGCTTTGAGAAGTAATAAGTATTAAGAAAAGTGAAGAAGTAAAGTAAGAAAAAAAGATAGAGTTTCAGTTTTAGGAGTATGCTTTGAGAAGTAATAAGTATTTAGAAAAGTGAATAAGAGAAGTAAGAAAAAAAGATAGAGTTTCAGTTTTAAGGAGTATGCTTTGATAAGTAATAAGTATTTTGAAAAGTGAAGAAGTGAAGTAAGAAAAGAAGATAGAGTTTCAGTTTTAAGGAGTATGCTTTGAGAAGTAATAAGTATTTAGAAAAGCGAAGAAGTAAAGTAAGAAAAGAAGATAGAGTTTCAGTTTTAAGGAGTATGCTTTGATAAGTAATAAGTATTTTGAAAAGTGAAGAAGTGAAGTAAGAAAAGAAGATAGAGTTTCAGTTTTAAGGAGTATGCTTTGAGAAGTAATAAGTATTAAGAAAAGTGAAGAAGTAAAGTAAGAAAAGATGATAGAGTTTCAGTTTTAAGGATTATGCTTTGAGAAGTAATAAGTATTTAGAAAAGTTAAGAAGTGAAGTAAGAAAAAAAGATAGAGTTTCAGTTTTAAGGAGTATGCTTTGATAAGTAATAAGTATTTAGAAAAGTGAAGAAGTGAAGTAAGAAAAGAAGATAGAGTTTCAGTTTTAAGGATTATGCTTTGATAAGTAATAAGTATTTTGAAAAGTGAAGAAGTGAAGTAAGAAAAGAAGATAGAGTTTCAGTTTTAAGGAGTATGCTTTGAGAAGTAATAAGTATTAAGAAAAGTGAAGAAGTAAAGTAAGAAAAGATGATAGAGTTTCAGTTTTAGGAGTATGCTTTGAGAAGTAATAAGTATTTAGAAAAGCGAAGAAGTGAAGTAAGAAAAGAAGATAGAGTTTCAGTTTTAAGGAGTATGCTTTGAGAAGTAATAAGTATTTAGAAAAGCGAAGAAGTGAAGTAAGAAAAGAAGATAGAGTTTCAGTTTTAAGGATTATGCTTTGATAAGTAATAAGTATTTAGAAAAGTGAAGAAGTGAAGTAAGAAAAGAAGATAGAGTTTCAGTTTTAAGGAGTATGCTTTGAGAAGTAATAAGTATTAAGAAAAGTGAAGAAGTAAAGTAAGAAAAGATGATAGAGTTTCAGTTTTAGGAGTATGCTTTGAGAAGTAATAAGTATTTAGAAAAGCGAAGAAGTGAAGTAAGAAAAGAAGATAGAGTTTCAGTTTTAAGGAGTATGCTTTGAGAAGTAATAAGTATTTAGAAAAGCGAAGAAGTGAAGTAAGAAAAGAAGATAGAGTTTCAGTTTTAAGGATTATGCTTTGATAAGTAATAAGTATTTTGAAAAGTGAAGAAGTGAAGTAAGAAAAGAAGATAGAGTTTCAGTTTTAAGGAGTATGCTTTGAGAAGTAATAAGTATTTAGAAAAGCGAAGAAGTAAAGTAAGAAAAGAAGATAGAGTTTCAGTTTTAAGTATTAGCTTTGAGAAGTAATAAGTATTAAGAAAAGCGAAGAAGTAAAGTAAGAAAAGAAGATAGAGTTTCAGTTTTAAGGAGTATGCTTTGAGAAGTAATAAGTATTTAGAAAAGTGAAGAAGTAAAGTAAGAAAAGATGATAGAGTTTCAGTTTTAAGGAGTATGCTTTGAGAAGTAATAAGTATTAAGAAAAGTGAAGAAGTAAAGTAAGAAAAGAAGATGAATTTCAGTTTTAAGGATTATGCTTTGAGAAGTAATAAGTATTTAGAAAAGTGAAGAAGTGAAGTAAGAAAAGAAGATAGAGTTTCAGTTTTAAGGATTATGCTTTGATAAGTAATAAGTATTTTGAAAAGTGAAGAAGTGAAGTAAGAAAAGAAGATAGAGTTTCAGTTTTAAGGAGTATGCTTTGAGAAGTAATAAGTATTAAGAAAAGTGAAGAAGTAAAGTAAGAAAAGATGATAGAGTTTCAGTTTTAAGGAGTATGCTTTGAGAAGTAATAAGTATTAAGAAAAGTGAAGAAGTAAAGTAAGAAAAGAAGATGAATTTCAGTTTTAAGGAGTATGCTTTGAGAAGTAATAAGTATTTAGAAAAGTGAAGAAGTGAAGTAAGAAAAGAAGATAGAGTTTCAGTTTTAAGGATTATGCTTTGATAAGTAATAAGTATTAAGAAAAGTGAAGAAGTGAAGTAAGAAAAGAAGATAGAGTTTCAGTTTTAAGGAGTATGCTTTGAGAAGTAATAAGTATTAAGAAAAGTGAAGAAGTAAAGTAAGAAAAGATGATAGAGTTTCAGTTTTAGGAGTATGCTTTGAGAAGTAATAAGTATTTAGAAAAGCGAAGAAGTGAAGTAAGAAAAGAAGATAGAGTTTCAGTTTTAAGGAGTATGCTTTGAGAAGTAATAAGTATTTAGAAAAGCGAAGAAGTGAAGTAAGAAAAGAAGATAGAGTTTCAGTTTTTAGGAGTATGCTTTGAGAAGTAATAAGTATTTAGAAAAGCGAAGAAGTGAAGTAAGAAAAGAAGATAGAGTTTCAGTTTTAAGGAGTATGCTTTGAGAAGTAATAAGTATTAAGAAAAGTGAAGAAGTAAAGTAAGAAAAGATGATAGAGTTTCAGTTTTAGGAGTATGCTTTGAGAAGTAATAAGTATTTAGAAAAGCGAAGAAGTGAAGTAAGAAAAAAAGATAGAGTTTCAGTTTTAAGGAGTATGCTTTGAGAAGTAATAAGTATTAAGAAAAGCGAAGAAGTGAAGTAAGAAAAAAAGATAGAGTTTCAGTTTTAAGGATTATGCTTTGAGAAGTAATAAGTATTTAGAAAAGCGAAGAAGTGAAGTAAGAAAAAAAGATAGAGTTTCAGTTTTAAGGAGTATGCTTTGATAAGTAATAAGTATTTAGAAAAGCGAAGAAGTGAAGTAAGAAAAGAAGATAGAGTTTCAGTTTTAAGGAGTATGCTTTGAGAAGTAATAAGTATTAAGAAAAGTGAAGAAGTAAAGTAAGAAAAGATGATAGAGTTTCAGTTTTAAGGATTATGCTTTGAGAAGTAATAAGTATTTAGAAAAGTTAAGAAGTGAAGTAAGAAAAAAAGATAGAGTTTCAGTTTTAAGGAGTATGCTTTGATAAGTAATAAGTATTTAGAAAAGTGAAGAAGTGAAGTAAGAAAAGAAGATAGAGTTTCAGTTTTAAGGATTATGCTTTGATAAGTAATAAGTATTTTGAAAAGTGAAGAAGTGAAGTAAGAAAAGAAGATAGAGTTTCAGTTTTAAGGAGTATGCTTTGAGAAGTAATAAGTATTAAGAAAAGTGAAGAAGTAAAGTAAGAAAAGATGATAGAGTTTCAGTTTTAGGAGTATGCTTTGAGAAGTAATAAGTATTTAGAAAAGCGAAGAAGTGAAGTAAGAAAAGAAGATAGAGTTTCAGTTTTAAGGAGTATGCTTTGAGAAGTAATAAGTATTTAGAAAAGCGAAGAAGTGAAGTAAGAAAAGAAGATAGAGTTTCAGTTTTAAGGATTATGCTTTGATAAGTAATAAGTATTTAGAAAAGTGAAGAAGTGAAGTAAGAAAAGAAGATAGAGTTTCAGTTTTAAGGAGTATGCTTTGAGAAGTAATAAGTATTAAGAAAAGTGAAGAAGTAAAGTAAGAAAAGATGATAGAGTTTCAGTTTTAGGAGTATGCTTTGAGAAGTAATAAGTATTTAGAAAAGCGAAGAAGTGAAGTAAGAAAAAAAGATAGAGTTTCAGTTTTAAGGAGTATGCTTTGAGAAGTAATAAGTATTTAGAAAAGCGAAGAAGTGAAGTAAGAAAAGAAGATAGAGTTTCAGTTTTAAGGATTATGCTTTGATAAGTAATAAGTATTTTGAAAAGTGAAGAAGTGAAGTAAGAAAAGAAGATAGAGTTTCAGTTTTAAGGAGTATGCTTTGAGAAGTAATAAGTATTTAGAAAAGCGAAGAAGTAAAGTAAGAAAAGAAGATAGAGTTTCAGTTTTAAGTATTAGCTTTGAGAAGTAATAAGTATTAAGAAAAGCGAAGAAGTAAAGTAAGAAAAGAAGATAGAGTTTCAGTTTTAAGGAGTATGCTTTGAGAAGTAATAAGTATTTAGAAAAGTGAAGAAGTAAAGTAAGAAAAGATGATAGAGTTTCAGTTTTAAGGAGTATGCTTTGAGAAGTAATAAGTATTAAGAAAAGTGAAGAAGTAAAGTAAGAAAAGATGATAGAGTTTCAGTTTTAAGGAGTATGCTTTGAGAAGTAATAAGTATTAAGAAAAGTGAAGAAGTAAAGTAAGAAAAGAAGATGAATTTCAGTTTTAAGGAGTATGCTTTGAGAAGTAATAAGTATTAAGAAAAGCGAAGAAGTGAAGTAAGAAAAAAAGATAGAGTTTCAGTTTTAAGGATTATGCTTTGAGAAGTAATAAGTATTTAGAAAAGCGAAGAAGTGAAGTAAGAAAAGAAGATAGAGTTTCAGTTTTAAGGAGTATGCTTTGATAAGTAATAAGTATTAAGAAAAGCGAAGAAGTGAAGTAAGAAAAAAAGATAGAGTTTCAGTTTTAAGGAGTATGCTTTGAGAAGTAATAAGTATTTAGAAAAGTGAATAAGAGAAGTAAGAAAAAAAGATAGAGTTTCAGTTTTAAGGAGTATGCTTTGAGAAGTAATAAGTATTTAGAAAAGCGAAGAAGTAAAGTAAGAAAAGAAGATAGAGTTTCAGTTTTAAGTATTAGCTTTGAGAAGTAATAAGTATTAAGAAAAGTGAATAAGAGAAGTAAGAAAAAAAGATTAGAGTTTCAGTTTTAAGGAGTATGCTTTGAGAAGTAATAAGTATTAAGAAAAGTGAAGAAGTAAAGTAAGAAAAGATGATAGAGTTTCAGTTTTAAGGAGTATGCTTTGAGAAGTAATAAGTATTAAGAAAAGTGAAGAAGTAAAGTAAGAAAAGAAGATGAATTTCAGTTTTAAGGAGTATGCTTTGAGAAGTAATAAGTATTTAGAAAAGTGAAGAAGTGAAGTAAGAAAAGAAGATAGAGTTTCAGTTTTAAGGATTATGCTTTGATAAGTAATAAGTATTTTGAAAAGTGAAGAAGTGAAGTAAGAAAAGAAGATAGAGTTTCAGTTTTAAGGAGTATGCTTTGAGAAGTAATAAGTATTAAGAAAAGTGAAGAAGTAAAGTAAGAAAAGATGATAGAGTTTCAGTTTTAGGAGTATGCTTTGAGAAGTAATAAGTATTTAGAAAAGCGAAGAAGTGAAGTAAGAAAAAAAGATAGAGTTTCAGTTTTAAGGAGTATGCTTTGATAAGTAATAAGTATTAAGAAAAGCGAAGAAGTGAAGTAAGAAAAAAAAGATAGAGTTTCAGTTTTAAGGATTATGCTTTGAGAAGTAATAAGTATTTAGAAAAGCGAAGAAGTGAAGTAAGAAAAAAAGATAGAGTTTCAGTTTTAAGGAGTATGCTTTGATAAGTAATAAGTATTAAGAAAAGCGAAGAAGTGAAGTAAGAAAAAAAGATAGAGTTTCAGTTTTAAGGAGTATGCTTTGAGAAGTAATAAGTATTTAGAAAAGCGAAGAAGTGAAGTAAGAAAAGAAGATAGAGTTTCAGTTTTAAGGAGTATGCTTTAATAAGTAATAAGTATTAAGAAAAGCGAAGAAGTGAAGTAAGAAAAGAAGATAGAGTTTCAGTTTTAGGATTATGCTTTGATAAGTAATAAGTATTAAGAAAAGCGAAGAAGTGAAGTAAGAAAAGAAGATAGAGTTTCAGTTTTAAGGATTATGCTTTGAGAAGTAATAAGTATTTAGAAAAGCGAAGAAGTGAAGTAAGAAAAGAAGATAGAGTTTCAGTTTTAAGGAGTATGCTTTGATAAGTAATAAGTATTAAGAAAAGCGAAGAAGTGAAGTAAGAAAAAAAGATAGAGTTTCAGTTTTAAGGAGTATGCTTTGAGAAGTAATAAGTATTTAGAAAAGCGAAGAAGTGAAGTAAGAAAAGAAGATAGAGTTTCAGTTTTAAGGAGTATGCTTTGATAAGTAATAAGTATTTAGAAAAGCGAAGAAGTGAAGTAAGAAAAGAAGATAGAGTTTCAGTTTTAAGGAGTATGCTTTGATAAGTAATAAGTATTTAGAAAAGTGAGAAGTGAAGTAAGAAAAAAAGATAGAGTTTCAGTTTTAGGAGTATGCTTTGATAAGTAATAAATATTAAGAAAAGTGAAGAAGTAAAGTAAGAAAAGATGATAGAGTTTCAGTTTTAAGGAGTATGCTTTGAGAAGTAATAAGTATTAAGAAAAGTGAATAAGAGAAGTAAGAAAAAAAGATAGAGTTTCAGTTTTAAGGAGTATGCTTTGATAAGTAATAAGTATTTAGAAAAGTGAATAAGAGAAGTAAGAAAAGAAGATAGAGTTTCGGTTTTAAGGATTATGCTTTGAGAAGTAATAAGTATTAAGAAAAGTGAACAAGTGAAGTAAGAAAAGAAGATGAATTTCAGTTTTAAGGAGTATGCTTTGAGAAGTAATAAGTATTAAGAAAAGTGAAGAAGTAAAGTAAGAAAAGATGATAGAGTTTCAGTTTTAAGGAGTATGCTTTGAGAAGTAATAAGTATTTAGAAAAGTGAATAAGAGAAGTAAGAAAAAAAGATAGAGTTTCAGTTTTAAGTATTAGCTTTGAGAAGTAATAAGTATTAAGAAAAGCGAAGAAGTGAAGTAAGAAAAAAAGATAGAGTTTCAGTTTTAAGGATTATGCTTTGAGAAGTTATAAGTATTTAGAAAAGTGAAGAAGTGAAGTAAGAAAAAAAGATAGAGTTTCAGTTTTAAGGAGTATGCTTTGAGAAGTAATAAGTATTTAGAAAAGCGAAGAAGTAAAGTAAGAAAAAAAGATAGAGTTTCAGTTTTAAGTATTAGCTTTGAGAAGTAATAAGTATTAAGAAAAGTGAATAAGAGAAGTAAGAAAAAAAGATAGAGTTTCAGTTTTAAGGAGTATGCTTTGATAAGTAATAAGTATTTAGAAAAGCGAAGAAGTGAAGTAAGAAAAAAAGATAGAGTTTCAGTTTTAAGGATTATGCTTTGATAAGTAATAAGTATTTAGAAAAAGCGAAGAAGTAAAGTAAGAAAAGAAGATAGAGTTTCAGTTTTAAGTATTAGCTTTGATAAGTAATAAGTATTTAGAAAAGCGAAGAAGTGAAGTAAGAAAAGAAGATAGAGTTTCAGTTTTAAGGAGTATGCTTTGAGAAGTAATAAGTATTAAGAAAAGTGAAGAAGTAAAGTAAGAAAAAAAGATAGAGTTTCAGTTTTAGGAGTATGCTTTGAGAAGTAATAAGTATTTAGAAAAGTGAATAAGAGAAGTAAGAAAAAAAGATAGAGTTTCAGTTTTAAGGAGTATGCTTTGAGAAGTAATAAGTATTTAGAAAAGCGAAGAAGTGAAGTAAGAAAAAAAGATAGAGTTTCAGTTTTAGGATTATGCTTTGAGAAATAATAAGTATTAAGAAAAGTGAAGAAGTGAAGTAAGAAAAAAAGATAGAGTTTCAGTTTTAAGGAGTATGCTTTGATAAGTAATAAGTATTTTGAAAAGTGAAGAAGTGAAGTAAGAAAAGAAGATAGAGTTTCAGTTTTAAGGAGTATGCTTTGAGAAGTAATAAGTATTTAGAAAAGCGAATAAGAGAAGTAAGAAAAAAAGATAGAGTTTCAGTTTTAGGAGTATGCTTTGAGAAAGTAATAAGTATTTAGAAAAGCGAAGAAGTAAAGTAAGAAAAAATGATAAAGTTTCAGTTTTAAGGAGTATACTTTGAGAAGTAATAAGTATTTAGAAAAGTGAAGAAGTGAAGTAAGAAAAAAAGATAGAGTTTCAGTTTTAAGGAGTATGCTTTGAGAAGTAATAAGTATTTAGAAAAGCGAAGAAGTAAAGTAAGAAAAGAAGATAGAGTTTCAGTTTTAAGTATTAGCTTTGATAAGTAATAAGTATTTAGAAAAGCGAAGAAGTGAAGTAAGAAAAGAAGATAGAGTTTCAGTTTTAAGGAGTATGCTTTGAGAAATAATAAGTATTTAGAAAAGTGAAGAAGTAAAGTAAGAAAAGAAGATGAATTTCAGTTTTAAGGAGTATGCTTTGAGAAGTAATAAGTATTAAGAAAAGTGAAGAAGTAAAGTAAGAAAAAAAGATAGAGTTTCAGTTTTAAGGAGTATGCTTTGATAAGTAATAAGTATTTTGAAAAGTGAAGAAGTGAAGTAAGAAAAGAAGATAGAGTTTCAGTTTTAAGGAGTATGCTTTGAGAAGTAATAAGTATTAAGAAAAGTGAAGAAGAAAAGTAAGAAAAGATGATAGAGTTTCAGTTTTAGGATTATGCTTTGAGAAGTAATAAGTATTTAGAAAAGTTAAGAAGTGAAGTAAGAAAAAAAGATAGAGTTTCAGTTTTAAGGAGTATGCTTGATAAGTAATAAGTATTTAGAAAAGCGAAGAAGTGAAGTAAGAAAAGAAGATAGAGTTTCAGTTTTAGGATTATGCTTTGATAAGTAATAAGTATTTAGAAAAGTGAAGAAGTGAAGTAAGAAAAGAAGATAGAGTTTCAGTTTTAAGGATTATGCTTTGATAAGTAATAAGTATTTAGAAAAGCGAAGAAGTGATGTAAGAAAAAAGATAGAGTTTTCAGTTTTAGGAGTATGCTTTGAGAAGTAATAAGTATTTAGAAAAGTGAAGAAGTGAAGTAAGAAAAGAAGATAGAGTTTCAGTTTTAAGGATTATGCTTTGATAAGTAATAAGTATTTAGAAAAGCGAAGAAGTGAAGTAAGAAAAAAAGATAGAGTTTCAGTTTTAAGGAGTATGCTTTGAGAAATAATAAGTATTTAGAAAAGTGAATAAGAGAAGTAAGAAAAAAAGATAGAGTTTCAGTTTTAAGGAGTATGCTTTGATAAGTAATAAGTATTTAGAAAAGCGAAGAAGTGAAGTAAGAAAAAAAGATAGAGTTTCAGTTTTAAGGATTATGCTTTGATAAGTAATAAGTATTTAGAAAAGTGAAGAAGTAAAGTAAGAAAAGAAGATGAATTTCAGTTTTAAGGAGTATGCTTTGAGAAGTAATAAGTATTAAGAAAAGTGAAGAAGTAAAGTAAGAAAAAAAGATAGAGTTTCAGTTTTAAGGAGTATGCTTTGAGAAGTAATAAGTATTTAGAAAAGTGAAGAAGTGAAGTAAGAAAAAAAGATAGAGTTTCAGTTTTAAGGAGTATGCTTTGATAAGTAATAAAATATTAAGAAAAGTGAAGAAGTAAAGTAAGAAAAGATGATAGAGTTTCAGTTTTAAGGAGTATGCTTTGATAAGTAATAAGTATTTAGAAAAGCGAAGAAGTGAAGTAAGAAAAGAAGATAGAGTTTCAGTTTTAGGATTATGCTTTGATAAGTAATAAGTATTTAGAAAAGCGAAGAAGTGAAGTAAGAAAAGAAGATAGAGTTTCAGTTTTAAGGAGTATGCTTTGAGAAGTAATAAGTATTTAGAAAAGCGAAGAAGTAAAGTAAGAAAAGAAGATAGAGTTTCAGTTTTAAGTATTAGCTTTGAGAAGTAATAAGTATTTAGAAAAGTGAAGAAGTGAAGTAAGAAAAAAAGATAGAGTTTCAGTTTTAAGGATTATGCTTTGATAAGTAATAAGTATTTAGAAAAGTGAAGAAGTGAAGTAAGAAAAAAAGATAGAGTTTCAGTTTTAAGGAGTATGCTTTGAGAAGTAATAAGTATTTAGAAAAGTGAATAAGAGAAGTAAGAAAAAAAGATAGAGTTTCAGTTTTAAGGAGTATGCTTTGAGAAGTAATAAGTATTTAGAAAAGTGAATAAGAGAAGTAAGAAAAAAAGATAGAGTTTCAGTTTTAAGGATTATGCTTTGAGAAGTAATAAGTATTTAGAAAAGCGAAGAAGTGAAGTAAGAAAAAAAGATAGAGTTTCAGTTTTAAGGAGTATGCTTTGATAAGTAATAAGTATTTAGAAAAGCGAAGAAGTGAAGTAAGAAAAGAAGATAGAGTTTCAGTTTTAAGGAGTATGCTTTGATAAGTAATAAGTATTTAGAAAAGTGAAGAAGTGAAGTAAGAAAAAAAGATAGAGTTTCAGTTTAAGGAGTATGCTTTGATAAGTAATAAATATTAAGAAAAGTGAAGAAGTAAAGTAAGAAAAGATGATAGAGTTTCAGTTTTAAGGAGTATGCTTTGAGAAGTAATAAGTATTTAGAAAAGTGAAGAAGTGAAGTAAGAAAAAAAGATAGAGTTTCAGTTTTAAGGATTATGCTTTGAGAAGTAATAAGTATTTAGAAAAGCGAATAAGGAGAAGTAAGAAAAGAAGATAGAGTTTCAGTTTTAAGGAGTATGCTTTGAGAAATAATAAGTATTTAGAAAAGTGAAGAAGTAAAGTAAGAAAAGATGATAGAGTTTCAGTTTTAAGAGGTATGCTTTGAGAAGTAATAAGTATTAAGAAAAGTGAATAAGAGAAGTAAGAAAAAAAGATAGAGTTTCAGTTTTAAGGAGTATGCTTTGATAAGTAATAAGTATTTAGAAAAGTGAATAAGAGAAGTAAGAAAAGAAGATAGAGTTTCGGTTTTAAGGATTATGCTTTGAGAAGTATTAAGTATTAAGAAAAGTGAACAAGTGAAGTAAGAAAAGAAGATGAATTTCAGTTTTAAGGAGTATGCTTTGAGAAGTAATAAGTATTAAGAAAAGTGAAGAAGTAAAGTAAGAAAAGATGATAGAGTTTCAGTTTTAAGGAGTATGCTTTGAGAAGTAATAAGTATTTAGAAAAGTGAATAAGAGAAGTAAGAAAAGAAGAGAGTGTTTCAGTTTTAAGGAGTATGCTTTGAGAAGTAATAAGTATTTAGAAAAGCGAAGAAGTGAAGTAAGAAAAGAAGATAGAGTTTCAGTTTTAGGAGTATGCTTTGATAAGTAATAAGTATTTAGAAAAGCGAAGAAGTGAAGTAAGAAAAAAAGATAGAGTTTCAGTTTTAAGGATTATGCTTTGATAAGTAATAAGTATTAAGAAAAGTGAAGAAGTAAAGTAAGAAAAAAAGATAGAGTTTCAGTTTTTAGAGTATGCTTTGAGAAGTAATAAGTATTTAGAAAAGTGAAGAAGTAAAGTAAGAAAAAAAGATAGAGTTTCAGTTTTAAGGAGTATGCTTTGATAAGTAATAAGTATTTAGAAAAGCGAAGAAGTAAAGTAAGAAAAAAAGATAGAGTTTCAGTTTTAAGGAGTATGCTTTGAGAAGTAATAAGTATTTAGAAAAGCGAAGAAGTAAAGTAAGAAAAGAAGATAGAGTTTCAGTTTAAGTATTAGCTTTGATAAGTAATAAGTATTTAGAAAAGCGAAGAAGTGAAGTAAGAAAAGAAGATAGAGTTTCAGTTTTAAGGAGTATTGCTTTGAGAAGTAATAAGTATTAAGAAAAGTGAAGAAGTAAAGTAAGAAAAAAAGATAGAGTTTCAGTTTTAGGAGTATGCTTTGAGAAGTAATAAGTATTTAGAAAAGTGAAGAAGTAAAGTAAGAAAAAAAAGATAGAGTTTCAGTTTTAAGGAGTATGCTTGAGAAGTAATAAGTATTTAGAAAAGCGAAGAAGTGAAGTAAGAAAAAAAGGATAGAGTTTCAGTTTTAGGATTATGCTTTGAGAAATAATAAGTATTAAGAAAAGTGAAGAAGTGAAGTAAGAAAAAAAGATAGAGTTTCAGTTTTAAGGAGTATGCTTTGATAAGTAATAAGTATTTTGAAAAGTGAAGAAGTGAAGTAAGAAAAGAAGATAGAGTTTCAGTTTTAAGGAGTATGCTTTGAGAAGTAATAAGTATTTAGAAAAGCGAATAAGAGAAGTAAGAAAAAAAGATAGAGTTTCAGTTTTAGGAGTATGCTTTGAGAAGTAATAAGTATTTAGAAAAGCGAAGAAGTAAAGTAAGAAAAGATGATAGAGTTTCAGTTTTAAGGAGGTATACTTTGAGAAGTAATAAGTATTTAGAAAAGTGAAGAAGTAAAGTAAGAAAGAAGATGAATTTCAGTTTTAAGGAGTATGCTTTGAGAAGTAATAAGTATTAAGAAAAGTGAAGAAGTAAAGTAAGAAAAAAAGATAGAGTTTCAGTTTTAAGGAGTATGCTTTGAGAAGTAATAAGTATTTAGAAAAGTGAAGAAGTAAAGTAAGAAAAGAAGATAGAGTTTCAGTTTTAAGGAGTATGCTTTGAGAAGTAATAAGTATTTAGAAAAGTGAAGAAGTAAAGTATGAAAAGAAGATGAATTTCAGTTTTAAGGAGTATGCTTTGAGAAGTAATAAGTATTAAGAAAAGTGAAGAAGTAAAGTAAGAAAAAAAGATAGAGTTTCAGTTTTAAGGAGTAGGCTTTGATAAGTAATAAGTATTTTGAAAAGTGAAGAAGTGAAGTAAGAAAAGAAGATAGAGGTTTCAGTTTTAAGGAGTATGCTTTGAGAAGTAATAAGTATTAAGAAAAGTGAAGAAGAAAAGTAAGAAAAGATGATAGAGTTTCAGTTTTAGGATTATGCTTTGAGAAGTAATAAGTATTTAGAAAAGTTAAGAAGTGAAGTAAGAAAAAAAGATAGAGTTTCAGTTTTAAGGAGTATGCTTTGATAAGTAATAAGTATTTAGAAAAGCGAAGAAGTGAAGTAAGAAAAGAAGATAGAGTTTCAGTTTAGGAGTATGCTTTGAGAAGTAATAAGTATTTAGAAAAGTGAAGAAGTGAAGTAAGAAAAGAAGATAGAGGTTTCAGTTTTAGTATTAGCTTTGATAAGTAATAAGTATTAGAAAAGCGAAGAAGTGAAGTAAGAAAAGAAGATAGAGTTTCAGTTTTAAGGAGTATGCTTTGAGAAGTAATAAGTATTAAGAAAAGTGAAGAAGAAAAGTAAGAAAAGATGATAGAGTTTTCAGTTTTAGGATTATGCTTTGAGAAGTAATAAGTATTTAGAAAAGTTAAGAAGTGAAGTAAGAAAAAAAGATAGAGTTTCAGTTTTAAGGAGTATGCTTTGATAAGTAATAAGTATTTGAAAAGTGAAGAAGTAAAGTAAGAAAAGAAGATGAATTTCAGTTTTAAGGAGTATGCTTTGATAAGTAATAAGTATTTAGAAAAGTGAAGAAGTGAAGTAAGAAAAGAAGATAGAGTTTCAGTTTTAAGGATTATGCTTTGATAAGTAATAAGTATTTAGAAAAGCGAAGAAGTGAAGTAAGAAAAAAAGATAGAGTTTCAGTTTTAGGAGTATGCTTTGAGAAGTAATAAGTATTTAGAAAAGGTGAAGAAGTGAAGTAAGAAAAGAAGATAGAGTTTCAGTTTTAAAGGATTATGCTTTGATAAGTAATAAGTATTTAGAAAGCGAAGAAGTGAAGTAAGGAAAAAAAGATAGAGTTTCAGTTTTAAGGAGTATGCTTTGAGAAATAATAAGTATTTAGAAAAGTGAATAAGAGAAGTAAGAAAAAAAGATAGAGTTTCAGTTTTAAGGAGTATGCTTTGATAAGTAATAAGTATTTAGAAAAGCGAAAGAAGTGAAGTAAGAAAAAAAGATAGAGTTTCAGTTTTAAGGATTATGCTTTGATAAGTAATAAGTATTTTGAAAAGTGAAGAAGTAAAGTAAGAAAAGAAGATGAATTTCAGTTTAAGGAGTATGCTTTGAGAAGTAATAAGTATTAAGAAAAGTGAAGAAGTAAAGTAAGAAAAAAGATAGAGTTTCAGTTTCAGGAGTATGCTTTGAGAGTAATAAGTATTTAGAAAAGTGAAGAAGTGAAGTAAGAAAAAAAGATAGAGTTTCAGTTTAAGGAGTATGCTTTGAGAAGTAATTAAGTATTTAGAAAAGCGAAGAAGTAAAGTAGAAAAGAAGATAGAGTTTCAGTTTTAAGTATTAGCTTTGATAAGTAATAAGTATTTAGAAAAGCGAAGAAGTGAAGTAAGAAAAGAAGATAGAGTTTCAGTTTAAGGAGTATGCTTTGAGAAATAATAAGTATTTAGAAAAGTGAAGAAGTGAAGTAAGAAAAAAAGATAGAGTTTCAGTTTAGGAGTATGCTTTGAGAAATAATAAGTATTTAGAAAAGTGAATAAGAGAAGTAAGAAAAGAAGATGAATTTCAGTTTATGAGTATGCTTTGAGAAGTATTAAGTATTTAGAAAAGTGAAGAAGTGAAGTAAGAAAAGTGATAGAGTTTCAGTGTTTAGGAGTATGCTTTGAGAAGTAATAAGTATTAAGAAAAGTGAATAAGAGAAGTAAGAAAAGAAGATGAATTTCAGTTTTAAGGAGTATGCTTTGAGAAGTAATAAGTATTTAGAAAAGTGAAGAAGTGAAGTAAGAAAAAAAGATAGAGTTTCAGTTTTAAGGATTATGCTTTGATAAGTAATAAGTATTTAGAAAAGTGAAGAAGTGAAGTAAGAAAAAAAAGATAGAGTTTCAGTTTTAAGGAGTATGCTTTGATAAGTAATAAGTTTTTAGAAAAGCGAAGAAGTGAAGTAAGAAAAGAAGATAGAGTTTCAGTTTTAAGGAGTATGCTTTGATAAGTAATAAGTATTTAGAAAAGTGAAGAAGTGAAGTAAGAAAAAAAGATAGAGTTTCAGTTTTAAGGAGTATGCTTTGAGAAATAATAAGTATTTAGAAAAAGTGAAGAAGTAAAGTAAGAAAAGATGATAGAGTTTCAGTTTAAGGAGTATGCTTTGAGAAGTAATAAGTATTAAGAAAAGTGAAGAAGTGAAGTAAGAAAAAAAGATAGAGTTTCAGTTTTAAGGAGTATGCTTTGATAAGTAATAAGTATTGTAGAAAAGTGAAGAAGTAAAGTATGAAAAAAAGATAGAGTTTCGGTTTTAAGGATTATGCTTTGAGAAGTATAAGTATTAAGAAAAGTGAACAAGTGATGTAAGAAAAGAAGATGAATTTCAGTTTTAGGAGTATGCTTTGATAAGTAATAAGTATTTAGAAAAGCGAAGAAGTGAAGTAAGAAAAAAAGATAGAGTTTCAGTTTTAAGGATTATGCTTGATAAGTAATAAGTATTATGAAAAGTGAAGAAGTAAAGTAAGAAAAAAAGATAGTGTTTCAGTTTTAGGAGTATGCTTTGAGAAGTAATAAGTATTTAGAAAAGTGAAGAAGTAAAGTAAGAAAAGAAGATAGAGTTTCAGTTTTAGGAGTATGCTTTGATAAGTAATAAGTATTTAGAAAAGCGAAGAAGTGAAGTAAGAAAAAAAGATAGAGTTTCAGTTTTAAGGATTATGCTTTGATAAGTAATAAGTATTAAGAAAAAGGAAGAAGTAAAGTAAGAAAAAAAGATAGAGTTTCAGTTTAGGAGTATGCTTTGAGAAGTAATAAGTATTTAGAAAAGTGAAGAAGTAAAGTAAGAAAAGAAGATAGAGTTTCAGTTTTAAGGAGTATGCTTTGAGAAGTAATAAGTATTAAGAAAAGTGAAGAAGTAAAGTAAGAAAATAAGATAGAGTTTCAGTTTTTAGGAGTATGCTTTGAGAAGTAATAAGTTTTTAGAAAAGTGAATAAGAGAAGTAAGAAAAAAAAGATAGAGTTCAGTTTAAGGAGTATGCTTTGAGAAGTATAAGTATTAAGAAAAGCGAAGAAGTGAAGTAAGAAAAAAAGATAGAGTTTCAGTTTTAGGATTATGCTTTGAGAAATAATAAGTATTAAGAAAAGTGAAGAAGTGAAGTAAGAAAAAAAGATAGAGTTTCAGTTTTAAGGAGTATGCTTTGATAAGTAATAAGTATTTTGAAAAAGTGAAGAAGTGAAGTAAGAAAGAAGATAGAGTTTCAGTTTTAAGGAGTATGCTTTGAGAAGTAATAAGTATTTAGAAAAGCGAATAAGAGAAGTAAGAAAAAAAAGATAGAGTTTCAGTTTTAGGAGTATGCTTTGAGAAGTAATAAGTATTTAGAAAAGCGAAGAAGTAAAGTTAAGATAAAGATGATAGAGTTTCAGTTTTAAGGAGTATACTTTGAGAAGTAATAAGTATTTAGAAAAGTGAAGAAGTAAAGTAAGAAAAGAAGATGAATTTCAGTTTAAGGAGTATGCTTTGAGAAGTAATAAGTATTAAGAAAAGTGAAGAAGTAAAGTAAGAAAAAAAGATAGAGTTTCAGTTTTAGAGTATGCTTTGAGAAGTAATAAGTATTTAGAAAAGCGAAGAAGTAAAGTAAGAAAAAATGATAAAGTTTCAGTTTTAAGGAGTATACTTTGAGAAGTAATAAGTATTTAGAAAAGTGAAGAAGTGAAGTAAGAAAAAAAAGATAGAGTTTCAGTTTTAAGGAGTATGCTTTGAGAAGTAATAAGTATTTAGAAAAGCGAAGAAGTGAAGTAAGAAAAGAAGATAGAGTTTCAGTTTTAAGTATTAGCTTTGATAAGTAATAAGTATTTAGAAAAGCGAAGAAGTGAAGTAAGAAAAGAAGATAGAGTTTCAGTTTAAGGAGTATGCTTTGAGAAGTAATAAGTATTAAGAAAAGTGAAGAAGAAAAGTAAGAAAAGAAGATAGAGTTTCAGTTTTAGGATTATGCTTTGATAAGTAATAAGTATTTAGAAAAGTGAAGAAGTGAAGTAAGAAAAGAAGATAGAGTTTCAGTTTTAAGATTATGCTTTGATAAGTAATAAGTATTTTTGAAAAGTGAAGAAGTGAAGTAAGAAAAAAAGATAGAGTTTCAGTTTAGGAGTATGGCTTTGAGAAGTAATAAGTATTTAGAAAAGTGAAGAAGTGAAGTAAGAAAAGAAGATAGAGTTTCAGTTTAAGGATTATGCTTTGATAAGTAATTAGTATTTAGAAAAGTGATGAAGTGAAGTAAGAAAAGAAGATAGAGTTTCAGTTTTAAGGATTATGCTTTGATAAGTAATAAGTATTTAGAAAAGCGAAGAAGTGAAGTAAGAAAAAAAGATAGAGTTTCAGTTTAGGAGTATGCTTTGAGAAGTAATAAGTATTTAGAAAAGTGAAGAAGTGAAGTAAGAAAAGAAGATAGAGTTTCAGTTTTAAGGATTATGCTTTGATAAGTAATAAGTATTTAGAAAAAGCGAAGAAGTGAAGTAAGAAAAAAAGATAGAGTTTCAGTTTTAGGAGTATGCTTTGAGAAGTAATAAGTATTTAGAAAAGTGAAGAAGTGAAGTAAGAAAAGAGATAGAGTTTCAGTTTTAAGGATTATGCTTTGAGAAGTAATAAGTATTAAGAAAAGTGAAGAAGTGAAGTAAGAAAAAAAAGATAGAGTTTCAGTTTTAAGGATTATGCTTTGAGAAATATTAAGTATTTAGAAAAGCGAAGAAGTGAAGTAAGAAAAAAAGATAGAGTTTCAGTTTAAGGATTATGCATTGAGAAGTAATAAGTATTTAGAAAAGCGAAGAAGTAATAAGTTATTTAGAAAAGCGAAGAAGTAAAGTAAGAAAAAAAGATAGAGTTTCAGTTTTAAGGATATGCTTTGATAAGTAATAAGTATTTTGAAAAGTGAAGAAGTAAAGTAAAGAAAAGAAGATGAATTTCAGTTTTAAAGGAGTATGCTTTGAGAAGTAATAAGTATTAAGAAAAGTGAAGAAGTAAAGTAAGAAAAAAAGATAGAGTTTCAGTTTTAGGAGTATGCTTTGAGAAGTAATAAGTATTTAGAAAAGTGAAGAATGAAGTAAGAAAAAAAAGATAGAGTTTTCAGTTTTTAAGGAGTATGCTTTGAGAAGTAATAAGTATTTAGAAAAGCGAAGAAGTAAAGTAAGAAAAGAAGATAGAGTTTCAGTTTTTAAGTATTAGCTTTGATAAGTAATAAGTATTTAGAAAAGCGAAGAAGTGAAGTAAGAAAAAAAGATAGAGTTTCAGTTTTAAGGAGTATGCTTTGAGAAATAATAAGTATTTAGAAAAGTGAAGAAGTGAAGTAAGAAAAAAAGATAGAGTTTCAGTTTTAGGAGTATGCTTTGAGAAATAATAGTATTTATTCACTTTTCTAAATACTTATTATTTCTCAAAGCATACTCCTAAAACTGAAACTCTATCTTTTTTCTTACTTCACTTCTTCACTTTCTAAATACTTATTATTTCTCAAAGCATACTCCTTAAAACTGAAACTCTATCTTTTTTTCTTACTTCACTTCTTCGCTTTTCTAAATACTTATTACTTATCAAAGCTAATACTTAAAACTGAAACTCTATCTTCTTTTCTTACTTTACTTCTTCGCTTTTCTAAATACTTATTACTTCTCAAAGCATACTCCTTAAAACTGAAACTCTATCTTTTTTTCTTACTTCACTTCTTCACTTTTCTAAATACTTATTACTTCTCAAAGCATACTCCTAAAACTGAAACTCTATCTTTTTTCTTACTTTACTTCTTCACTTTTCTTAATACTTATTACTTCTCAAAGCATACTCCTTAAAACTGAAATTCATCTTCTTTTCTTACTTTACTTCTTCACTTTTCAAAATACTTATTACTTATCAAAGCATAATCCTTAAAACTGAAACTCTATCTTTTTTTCTTACTTTACTTCTTCGCTTTTCTAAATACTTATTACTTCTTCGCTTTTCTAAATACTTATTACTTCTCAATGCATAATCCTTAAAACTGAAACTCTATCTTTTTTCTTACTTCACTTCTTCGCTTTTCTAAATACTTATTATTTCTCAAAGCATAATCCTTAAAACTGAAACTCTATCTTTTTTTCTTACTTCACTTCTTCACTTTTCTTAATACTTATTACTTCTCAAAGCATAATCCTTAAAACTGAAACTCTATCTTCTTTTCTTACTTCACTTCTTCACTTTTCTAAATACTTATTACTCTCAAAGCATACTCCTAAAACTGAAACTCTATCTTTTTTTCTTACTTCACTTCTTCGCTTTTCTAAATACTTATTACTTATCAAAGCATAATCCTTAAAACTGAAACTCTATCTTCTTTTCTTACTTCACTTCTTCACTTTTCTAAATACTTATTACTTCTCAAAGCATACTCCTAAACTGAAACTCTATCTTTTTTCTTACTTCACTTCTTCGCTTTCTAAATACTTATTACTTATCAAAGCATAATCCTTAAAACTGAAACTCTATCTTCTTTTCTTACTTCACTTCTTCACTTTTCTAAATACTTATTACTTATCAAAGCATAATCCTTAAAACTGAAACTCTATCTTCTTTTCTTACTTCACTTCTTCACTTTTCTAAATACTTATTACTTCTCAAAGCATACTCCTAAAACTGAAACTCTATCTTTTTTTCTTACTTCACTTCTTCACTTTTCAAAATACTTATTACTTATCAAAGCATAATCCTTAAAACTGAAACTCTATCTTCTTTTCTTACTTCACTTCTTCACTTTTCTAAATACTTATTACTTATCAAAGCATAATCCTAAAACTGAAACTCTATCTTCTTTTCTTACTTTTCTTCTTCACTTTTCTTAATACTTATTACTTCTCAAAGCATACTCCTTAAAACTGAAACTCTATCTTCTTTTCTTACTTCACTTCTTCGCTTTCTAAATACTTATTACTTATCAAAGCTAATACTTAAAACTGAAACTCTATCTTCTTTTCTTACTTCACTTCTTCGCTTTTCTAAATACTTATTACTTCTCAAAGCATACTCCTTAAAACTGAAACTCTATCTTTTTTCTTACTTCACTTCTTCACTTTTCTAAATACTTATTACTTCTCAAAGTATACTCCTTAAAACTGAAACTTTATCATTTTTTCTTACTTTACTTCTTCGCTTTTCTAAATACTTATTACTTCTCAAAGCATACTCCTAAAACTGAAACTCTATCTTTTTTTCTTACTTACTTCTTCACTTTTCTTAATACTTATTACTTCTCAAAGCATACTCCTTAAAACTGAAATTCATCTTCTTTTCTTACTTTACTTCTTCACTTTTCTAAATACTTATTACTTCTCAAAGTATACTCCTTAAAACTGAAACTCTATCATCTTTTCTTACTTTACTTCTTCGCTTTTCTAAATACTTATTACTTCTCAAAGCATACTCCTAAAACTGAAACTCTATCTTTTTTTCTTACTTCTCTTATTCGCTTTTCTAAATACTTATTACTTCTCAAAGCATACTCCTTAAAACTGAAACTCTATCTTCTTTTCTTACTTCACTTCTTCACTTTTCAAAATACTTATTACTTATCAAAGCATACTCCTTAAAACTGAAACTCTATCTTTTTTTCTTACTTCACTTCTTCACTTTTCTTAATACTTATTATTTCTCAAAGCATAATCCTAAAACTGAAACTCTATCTTTTTTTCTTACTTCACTTCTTCGCTTTTCTTAATACTTATTACTTCTCAAAGCATACTCCTTAAAACTGAAACTCTATCTTTTTTTCTTACTTCTCTTATTCACTTTTCTAAATACTTATTACTTCTCAAAGCATACTCCTAAAACTGAAACTCTATCTTTTTTTCTTACTTTACTTCTTCACTTTTCTTAATACTTATTACTTCTCAAAGCATACTCCTTAAAACTGAAACTCTATCTTCTTTTCTTACTTTACTTCTTCACTTTTCTAAATACTTATTACTTCTCAAAGCATACTCCTAAAACTGAAACTCTATCTTTTTTCTTACTTTACTTCTTCACTTTTCTTAATACTTATTACTTATCAAAGCATAATCCTTAAAACTGAAACTCTATCTTTTTTCTTACTTCACTTCTTCGCTTTTCTAAATACTTATTACTTATCAAAGCATACTCCTAAAACTGAAACTCTATCTTCTTTCTTACTTTACTTCTTCACTTTTCTAAATACTTATTACTTCTCAAAGCATACTCCTAAAACTGAAACTCTATCTTTTTTTCTTACTTTACTTCTTCACTTTTCTTAATACTTATTACTTATCAAAGCATAATCCTTAAAACTGAAACTCTATCTTTTTTTCTTACTTCACTTCTTCGCTTTTCTAAATACTTATTACTTATCAAAGCATACTCCTAAAACTGAAATTCATCTTCTTTTCTTACTTCACTTGTTCACTTTTCTTAATACTTATTACTTCTCAAAGCATAATCCTTAAAACCGAAACTCTATCTTTTTTTCTTACTTTACTTCTTCACTTTTCTAATACTTATTACTTATCAAAGCATACTCCTTAAAACTGAAACTCTATCTTTTTTTCTTACTTCACTTCTTCACTTTTCTTAATACTTATTACTTCTCAAAGCATACTCCTTAAAACTGAAACTCTATCATCTTTTCTTACTTTACTTCTTCACTTTTCTAAATACTTATTATTTCTCAAAGCATACTCCTTAAAACTGAAACTCTATCTTTTTTTCTTACTTCACTTCTTCACTTTTCTAAATACTTATTACTTATCAAAGCATACTCCTTAAAACTGAAACTCTATCTTCTTTTCTTACTTCACTTCTTCGCTTTTCTAAATACTTATTACTTATCAAAGCATACTCCTTAAAACTGAAACTCTATCTTTTTTTCTTACTTCACTTCTTCACTTTTCTAAATACTTATTACTTATCAAAGCATAATCCTTAAAACTGAAACTCTATCTTTTTTCTTACTTCACTTCTTCACTTTTCTAAATACTTATTACTTCTCAAAGCATACTCCTTAAAACTGAAATTCATCTTCTTTTCTTACTTCTCTTATTCACTTTTCTTAATACTTATTACTTCTCAAAGCATACTCCTAAAACTGAAACTCTATCATCTTTTCTTACTTCACTTCTTCACTTTTCTAAATACTTATTACTTCTCAAAGCATACTCCATAAAACTGAAATTCATCTTCTTTTCTTACTTCTCTTATTCACTTTTCTAAATACTTATTATTTCTCAAAGCATACTCCTAAAACTGAAACTCTATCTTTTTTCTTACTTCACTTCTTCACTTTTCTAAATACTTATTATTTCTCAAAGCATACTCCTTAAAACTGAAACTCTATCTTCTTTCTTACTTCACTTCTTCGCTTTTCTAAATACTTATTACTTATCAAAGCTAATACTTAAAACTGAAACTCTATCTTCTTTCTTACTTTACTTCTTCGCTTTTCTAAATACTTATTACTTCTCAAAGCATACTCCTTAAAACTGAAACTCTATCTTTTTTCTTACTTCACTTCTTCACTTTTCTAAATACTTATTACTTCTCAAAGCATACTCCTGAAACTGAAACTCTATCTTTTTTTCTTACTTTACTTCTTCACTTTTCTTAATACTTATTACTTCTCAAAGCATACTCCTTAAAACTGAAATTCATCTTCTTTTCTTACTTTACTTCTTCACTTTTCAAAATACTTATTACTTATCAAAGCATAATCCTTAAAACTGAAACTCTATCTTTTTTTCTTACTTCACTTCTTCGCTTTTCTAAATACTTATTACTTATCAAAGCATACTCCTTAAAACTGAAACTCTATCTTTTTTTCTTACTTCTCTTATTCACTTTTCTAAATACTTATTATTTCTCAAAGCATACTCCTTAAAACTGAAACTCTATCTTTTTTTCTTACTTCACTTCTTCGCTTTTCTAAATACTTATTACTTATCAAAGCATAATCCTTAAAACTGAAACTCTATCTTCTTTTCTTACTTCACTTCTTCACTTTTCTAAATACTTATTACTTCTCAAAGCATACTCCTAAAACTGAAACTCTATCTTTTTTTCTTACTTCACTTCTTCGCTTTTCTAAATACTTATTACTTATCAAAGCATAATCCTTAAAACTGAAACTCTATCTTCTTTTCTTACTTCACTTCTTCACTTTTCTAAATACTTATTACTTATCAAAGCTTACTCCTTAAAACTGAAATTCATCTTCTTTTCTTACTTTACTTCTTCACTTTTCAAAATACTTATTACTTATCAAAGCATACTCCTTAAAACTGAAACTCTATCTTTTTTTCTTACTTCACTTCTTAACTTTTCTAAATACTTATTACTTCTCAAAGCATAATCCTAAAACTGAAACTCTATCATCTTTTCTTACTTTTCTTCTTCACTTTCTTAATACTTATTACTTCTCAAAGCATACTCCTTAAAACTGAAACTCTATCTTCTTTCTTACTTCACTTCTTCGCTTTTCTAAATACTTATTACTTATCAAAGCTAATACTTAAAACTGAAACTCTATCTTCTTTTCTTACTTCACTTCTTCACTTTTCTAAATACTTATTACTTCTCAAAGCATACTCCTAAAACTGAAACTCTATCTTCTTTCTTACTTCACTTCTTCGCTTTTCTAAATACTTATTACTTATCAAAGCATACTCCTTAAAACTGAAACTCTATCTTTTTTCTTACTTCACTTCTTAACTTTTCTAAATACTTATTACTTCTCAAAGCATAATCCTAAACTGAAACTCTATCATCTTTTCTTACTTTCTTCTTCACTTTTCTTAATACTTATTACTTCTCAAAGCATACTCCTTAAAACTGAAACTCTATCTTCTTTTCTTACTTCACTTCTTCACTTTTCAAAATACTTATTACTTATCAAAGCATACTCCTTAAAACTGAAACTCTATCTTTTTTTCTTACTTTACTTCTTCACTTTTCTTAATACTTATTACTTCTCAAAGCATACTCCTTAAAACTGAAATTCATCTTCTTTTCTTACTTTACTTCTTCACTTTTCTAAATACTTATTACTTCTCAAAGCATACTCCTTAAAACTGAAACTCTATCTTCTTTTCTTACTTTACTTCTTCACTTTTCTAAATACTTATTACTTCTCAAAGCATACTCCTTAAAACTGAAACTCTATCTTTTTTTCTTACTTTACTTCTTCACTTTTCTTAATACTTATTACTTCTCAAAGCATACTCCTTAAAACTGAAATTCATCTTCTTTTCTTACTTTACTTCTTCACTTTCTAAATACTTATTACTTCTCAAAGTATACTCCTTAAAACTGAAACTCTATCATCTTTTCTTACTTTACTTCTTCGCTTTTCTAAATACTTATTACTTCTCAAAGCATACTCCTAAAACTGAAACTCTATCTTTTTTTCTTACTTCTCTTATTCGCTTTTCTAAATACTTATTACTTCTCAAAGCATACTCCTTAAAACTGAAACTCTATCTTCTTTTCTTACTTCACTTCTTCACTTTTCAAAATACTTATTACTTATCAAAGCATACTCCTTAAAACTGAAACTCTATCTTTTTTTCTTACTTCACTTCTTCACTTTTCTTAATACTTATTATTTCTCAAAGCATAATCCTAAAACTGAAACTCTATCTTTTTTTCTTACTTCACTTCTTCGCTTTTCTAAATACTTATTACTTCTCAAAGCATACTCCTTAAAACTGAAACTCTATCTTTTTTTCTTACTTTACTTCTTCACTTTTCTAAATACTTATTACTTCTCAAAGCATACTCCTAAAACTGAAACTCTATCTTTTTTTCTTACTTTACTTCTTCACTTTTCTTAATACTTATTACTTCTCAAAGCATACTCCTTAAAACTGAAACTCTATCTTCTTTTCTTACTTCACTTCTTCGCTTTTCTAAATACTTATTACTTATCAAAGCTAATACTTAAAACTGAAACTCTATCTTCTTTTCTTACTTTACTTCTTCGCTTTTCTAAATACTTATTACTTCTCAAAGCATACTCCTTAAAACTGAAACTCTATCTTTTTTTCTTACTTTACTTCTTCGCTTTTCTAAATACTTATTACTTATCAAAGCATACTCCTTAAAACTGAAACTCTATCTTTTTTTCTTACTTTACTTCTTCACTTTTCTAAATACTTATTACTTCTCAAAGCATACTCCTAAAACTGAAACTCTATCTTTTTTTCTTACTTTACTTCTTCACTTTTCTTAATACTTATTACTTATCAAAGCATAATCCTTAAAACTGAAACTCTATCTTTTTTTCTTACTTCACTTCTTCGCTTTTCTAAATACTTATTACTTATCAAAGCATACTCCTAAAACTGAAACTCTATCTTCTTTTCTTACTTCACTTCTTCGCTTTTCTAAATACTTATTACTTCTCAAAGCATACTCCTTAAAACTGAAACTCTATCTTCTTTTCTTACTTCTCTTATTCACTTTCTAAATACTTATTACTTCTCAAGCATACTCCTTAAAACTGAAACTCTATCATCTTTTCTTACTTTACTTCTTCACTTTTCTTAATACTTATTACTTCTCAAAGCATACTCCTTAAAACTGAAATTCATCTTCTTTTCTTACTTCACTTGTTCACTTTTCTTAATACTTATTACTTCTCAAAGCATAATCCTTAAAACCGAACTCTATCTTCTTTTCTTACTTCTCTTATTCACTTTTCTAAATACTTATTACTTATCAAAGCATACTCCTTAAAACTGAAACTCTATCTTTTTTTCTTACTTCTCTTATTCACTTTTCTTAATACTTATTACTTCTCAAAGCATACTCCTTAAAACTGAAACTCTATCATCTTTTCTTACTTTACTTCTTCACTTTTCTAAATACTTATTATTTCTCAAAGCATACTCCTTAAAACTGAAACTCTATCTCTTTTCTTACTTCTCTTATTCGCTTTTCTAAATACTTATTACTTCTCAAAGCATAATCCTTAAAACTGAAACTCTATCTTTTTTTCTTACTTCACTTCTTCACTTTTCTAAATACTTATTACTTCTCAAAGCATACTCCTTAAAACTGAAACTCTATCATCTTTTCTTACTTTACTTCTCACTTTTCTTAATATTTATTACTTATCAAAGCATACTCCTTAAAACTGAAACTCTATCTTTTTTTCTTACTTCACTTCTTCACTTTTCTAAATACTTATTACTTATCAAAGCATACTCCTTAAAACTGAAACTCTATCTTCTTTTCTTACTTCACTTCTTCGCTTTTCTAAATACTTATTACTTATCAAAGCATACTCCTTAAAACTGAAACTCTATCTTTTTTTCTTACTTCACTTCTTCGCTTTTCTAAATACTTATTACTTCTCAAAGCATAATCCTTAAAACTGAAACTCTATCTTTTTTTCTTACTTCTCTTATTCACTTTTCTAAATACTTATTACTTCTCAAAGCATACTCCTTAAAACTGAAACTCTATCTTTTTTTCTTACTTCTCTTATTCACTTTTCTAAATACTTATTACTTCTCAAAGCATACTCCTTAAAACTGAAACTCTATCTTTTTTTCTTACTTCACTTCTTCACTTTTCTAAATACTTATTACTTATCAAAGCATAATCCTTAAAACTGAAACTCTATCTTTTTTTCTTACTTCACTTCTTCACTTTTCTAAATACTTATTACTTCTCAAAGCTAATACTTAAAACTGAAACTCTATCTTCTTTTCTTACTTTACTTCTTCGCTTTTCTAAATACTTATTACTTCTCAAAGCATACTCCTTAAAACTGAAACTCTATCTTCTTTTCTTACTTCACTTCTTCGCTTTTCTAAATACTTATTACTTATCAAAGCATAATCCTAAAACTGAAACTCTATCTTCTTTTCTTACTTCACTTCTTCGCTTTTCTAAATACTTATTACTTATCAAAGCATACTCCTTAAAACTGAAACTCTATCATCTTTTCTTACTTTACTTCTTCACTTTTCTTAATATTTATTACTTATCAAAGCATACTCCTTAAAACTGAAACTCTATCTTTTTTTCTTACTTCACTTCTTCACTTTTCTAAATACTTATTACTTCTCAAAGCATACTCCTTAAAACTGAAACTCTATCTTTTTTTCTTACTTTACTTCTTCACTTTTCTTAATACTTATTACTTCTCAAAGCATACTCCTTAAAACTGAAATTCATCTTCTTTTCTTACTTTACTTCTTCACTTTTCTAAATACTTATTACTTATCAAAGCATAATCCTTAAAACTGAAACTCTATCTTTTTTTCTTACTTCACTTCTTCGCTTTTCTAAATACTTATTACTTATCAAAGCATACTCCTTAAAACTGAAACTCTATCTTTTTTTCTTACTTCTCTTATTCACTTTTCTAAATACTTATTATTTCTCAAAGCATACTCCTTAAAACTGAAACTCTATCTTTTTTTCTTACTTCACTTCTTCGCTTTTCTAAATACTTATTACTTATCAAAGCATAATCCTTAAAACTGAAACTCTATCTTCTTTTCTTACTTCACTTCTTCACTTTTCTAAATACTTATTACTTCTCAAAGCATACTCCTAAAACTGAAACTCTATCTTTTTTTCTTACATCACTTCTTCGCTTTTCTAAATACTTATTACTTATCAAAGCATAATCCTTAAAACTGAAACTCTATCTTCTTTTCTTACTTCACTTCTTCACTTTTCTAAATACTTATTACTTATCAAAGCATAATCCTAAAACTGAAACTCTATCTTCTTTTCTTACTTCACTTCTTCGCTTTTCTAAATACTTATTACTTATCAAAGCATACTCCTTAAAACTGAAACTCTATCTTTTTTCTTACTTCACTTCTTAACTTTTCTAAATACTTATTACTTCTCAAAGCATAATCCTAAAACTGAAACTCTATCATCTTTTCTTACTTTTCTTCTTCACTTTTCTTAATACTTATTACTTCTCAAAGCATACTCCTTAAAACTGAAACTCTATCTTCTTTTCTTACTTCACTTCTTCACTTTTCAAAATACTTATTACTTATCAAAGCATACTCCTTAAAACTGAAACTCTATCTTTTTTTCTTACTTTACTTCTTCACTTTTCTTAATACTTATTACTTCTCAAAGCATACTCCTTAAAACTGAAATTCATCTTCTTTTCTTACTTTACTTCTTCACTTTCTAAATACTTATTATTTCTCAAAGCATACTCCTTAAAACTGAAACTCTATCTTCTTTTCTTACTTCACTTCTTCGCTTTTCTAAATACTTATTACTTATCAAAGCTAATACTTAAAACTGAAACTCTATCTTCTTTTCTTACTTTACTTCTTCGCTTTTCTAAATACTTATTACTTCTCAAAGCATACTCCTTAAAACTGAAACTCTATCTTTTTTCTTACTTCACTTCTTCACTTTTCTAAATACTTATTACTTCTCAAAGTATACTCCTTAAAACTGAAACTTTATCATTTTTTCTTACTTTACTTCTTCGCTTTTCTAAATACTTATTACTTCTCAAAGCATACTCCTAAAACTGAAACTCTATCTTTTTTTCTTACTTCTCTTATTCGCTTTTCTAAATACTTATTACTTCTCAAAGCATACTCCTTAAAACTGAAACTCTATCTTCTTTTCTTACTTCACTTCTTCACTTTTCAAAATACTTATTACTTATCAAAGCATACTCCTTAAAACTGAAACTCTATCTTTTTTTCTTACTTCACTTCTTCACTTTCTTAATACTTATTATTTCTCAAAGCATAATCCTAAAACTGAAACTCTATCTTTTTTTCTTACTTCACTTCTTCGCTTTTCTAAATACTTATTACTTCTCAAAGCATACTCCTTAAAACTGAAACTCTATCTTTTTTTCTTACTTCTCTTATTCACTTTTCTAAATACTTATTACTTCTCAAAGCATACTCCTAAAACTGAAACTCTATCTTTTTTCTTACTTTACTTCTTCACTTTTCTTAATACTTATTACTTCTCAAAGCATACTCCTTAAAACTGAAACTCTATCTTCTTTTCTTACTTCACTTCTTCGCTTTTCTAAATACTTATTACTTATCAAAGCTAATACTTAAAACTGAAACTCTATCTTCTTTTCTTACTTTACTTCTTCGCTTTTCTAAATACTTATTACTTATCAAAGCATAATCCTTAAAACTGAAACTCTATCTTTTTTCTTACTTCACTTCTTCGCTTTTCTAAATACTTATTACTTATCAAAGCATACTCCTTAAAACTGAAACTCTATCTTTTTTTCTTACTTCTCTTATTCACTTTTCTTAATACTTATTACTTCTCAAAGCTAATACTTAAAACTGAAACTCTATCTTTTTTTCTTACTTTACTTCTTCGCTTTTCTAAATACTTATTACTTCTCAAAGCATACTCCTTAAAACTGAAACTCTATCTTTTTTTCTTACTTCACTTCTTCACTTTTCTAAATACTTATAACTTCTCAAAGCATAATCCTTAAAACTGAAACTCTATCTTTTTTTCTTACTTCACTTCTTCGCTTTCTTAATACTTATTACTTCTCAAAGCTAATACTTAAAACTGAAACTCTATCTTTTTTTCTTACTTCTCTTATTCACTTTCTAAATACTTATTACTTCTCAAAGCATACTCCTTAAAACTGAAACTCTATCATCTTTTCTACTTTACTTCTTCACTTTTCTTAATACTTATTACTTCTCAAAGCATACTCCTTAAAACTGAAATTCATCTTCTTTCTTACTTCACTTGTTCACTTTTCTTAATACTTATTACTTCTCAAAGCATAATCCTTAAAACCGAAACTCTATCTTCTTTTCTTACTTCTCTTATTCACTTTTCTAAATACTTATTACTTATCAAAGCATACTCCTTAAAACTGAAACTCTATCTTTTTTTCTTACTTCTCTTATTCACTTTTCTTAATACTTATTACTTCTCAAAGCATACTCCTTAAAACTGAAACTCTATCATCTTTTCTTACTTTACTTCTTCACTTTTCTTAATATTTATTACTTATCAAAGCATACTCCTAAAACTGAAACTCTATCTTTTTTCTTACTTCACTTCTTCACTTTTCTAAATACTTATTACTTATCAAAGCATACTCCTTAAAACTGAAACTCTATCTTCTTTTCTTACTTCACTTCTTCGCTTTTCTAAATACTTATTACTTATCAAAGCATACTCCTTAAAACTGAAACTCTATCTTCTTTTCTTACTTCACTTCTTCGCTTTTCTAAATACTTATTACTTCTCAAAGCATACTCCTTAAAACTGAAACTCTATCTTTTTTTCTTACTTCACTTCTTCGCTTTTCTTAATACTTATTACTTATCAAAGCATACTCCTTAAAACTGAAACTCTATCTTCTTTTCTTACTTCACTTCTTCGCTTTTCTAAATACTTATTACTTCTCAAAGCATAATCCTTAAAACTGAAACTCTATCTTCTTTTCTTACTTCACTTCTTCGCTTTTCTTAATACTTATTACTTATCAAAGCATAATCCTAAAACTGAAACTCTATCTTCTTTTCTTACTTCACTTCTTCGCTTTTCTTAATACTTATTACTTATTAAAGCATACTCCTTAAAACTGAAACTCTATCTTCTTTTCTTACTTCACTTCTTCGCTTTTCTAAATACTTATTACTTCTCAAAGCATACTCCTTAAAACTGAAACTCTATCTTTTTTTCTTACTTCACTT
>CAMPDV010001687.1:0-83083 GCA_946699065.1 Loxodes magnus
ATGATTTTTTTAAAGGAAATATTTACATAAAAAATAACTTGATTATAACTTGTTGAATATTAATTAAGATATTCTTTAAAAACTTGATAACAGGTATCAAAGTAGATATTTTAGCTTATTATAAATTTATGAGGTCTTATAGGTTTCATCTTATTTTAATTTATTTCTTTATTATTTTCTTTGAAATAATATTAAATAATAATAGCGTCATTAAATAAACCATCATAACCTTTTTTTTGAATTAAGAATTTATAAATGATAAATATTTTATTTATTTAAGGAATACTTCAAATGCTTATTTTAGCATTAATTGTGAAAAATAAATTAAAGTTTCGGTAAAATTCTTTGTAAGATACAATTAAAAATTTGCTTCTCTTTTTTTTATAATATATTAAGATTGACCAAGTTATTTAAATTATCTAGTTATATTTATTTTCTTAACTATTAACTTAATCATTTCTTAAGTTAAAATTATTAATAAATTCATAAATAATTTACTCTTTAAAATATTTCGCTAGTGTTTTAAGACTTTTCATTCTAAGTGGATTCTTAAATTAATAAATATTATATAATGTATAATATAAAATGGCTGGTTTCAAGAAGGGTTTTTTTACCACCTCCTCAGAACAGAGAGAAAACCAGAAGCACATATTCTAGCCATGTCTTCTTCAAATTAACGCTCTTCTTAATGTAAATAACCAGAACTATTTAATAGATTAGAAGAACTTATAAAAAATACTAACTCCTAAAAATTAAAATAAAGCGGATCCCTTTCATCAAAAGACAAATAAGAACTGAGATAAAAATTCAGAACAGAATAGTTAACACATCTCTCAACACCTCCTTTGAAAATTGAAAAAAGAGGCCACTCAACTGAATCGATAAAAATAATAATGAAAAAATAAAAAATAAATGAAGAAGGTAAAGTACGTTAATTCAATATAAATCCTATTACCTTTGATTTAGAAAATACTGAAATAGAATAAATGGACTCTTAGTAGATGAAACAGCTGCATTATCAACTTATTAGAAACATAAAAAAACTCGAAGAAGAATTAAAATTCCAGAAGAAAGAGATGTTTATAATGAGTCAGGATTTGATAAATCATGAAGACGATGATAAAGTCCATATGGTAGACTGAAGAGCTAAAGTCAGAGTTTATGAGCAAATTGCAAGTTTAGAGAATGATATTTGAGTAATGCAAGTGCAAGACGAGAAAAACTGAGAAAATTAGATTCAAGACTCAAATTAATAGAAGAAAACCTGTAGAAACCTTCATAAGGAAATCCAATGGAAATAGAGAAATAAGAAATGACATTTCCTAGAGTAAAAAAAAGATGCTACATTTGCTACAGCATTTGACATTATGGTGGAAATGTCCCAAATAGAAAAAATAAGAATGAATATCTTGAGAAATGTTAACTAGTAGCAACTGAAGTAGCAAGCAACGGAATTCCTCCCATCGGGAAATGGGAAAACCTGGAAAAAAATTCTCAACTCAGATTATATAAAAGAGAGAAGTAAAGGAAAAAGAGCAATGCAAGTACAGAACATGCAGGAACGGAGATTTTATACATTTAAAACTTCAATTAAGCTTGTAGGTGAACAATTATTTTAATGATTAATGATTAAATATTATTTAATTTATTTGCAAGAAATTTAGAATTTTTGCTATAAATTAAATAAAAATAACTATCATAGTAAAATTTAGAGATTCAATTGCTATATTAGTCCTTTTAGGAATAAAAATAATTTTGTATTTCAAAAACCGAGAAATCATAATAATTCACTAAATTATAAATGATATATTTTGTATTTGTAAATCTTTTTTAATCAACCATTTATTAATAAAATTAAATCTATAAAAGTAAGAAAATACAAGAATTGTTTATAATTTATTCTAATAGAACTAACTATAATTTAGTTTCTTTATATTTATTATTAATAAATATCATTTAGAATTTCAATTTACTAGTTAATAAGCAAAATTAATTTTAAATAATATATATTTCAATAAAATAAACCTTCTCAGCAATAAGTTTTTATTGGTTTTTATCTTTAAAATTTGTACCAAATTTATAAAAATTTGAATAAAATTATTAATTCCGGGATAAAATTAAATTAGATTAAATAACCATATTTAAGTAATTTCTTTAAAGATTATTAAGTGTTATTTACTTTATTAACTAAAGTTAAAATAATAGGAGATATATAATCACACTGATCTAATTATTACATAGTGCTGCGCACCATTGAGGTGCTACGCGCACTTTAATCAAAGCCTTTTTTATGAGAAGATATTTTATTACTCTATTTAATTTAAAGACTTTATTTTTTATATTAAGCTTTTAATTTTTAAGCATAAATATTATTCTAGCCTACTTTTTATTTAAACTAAGTATCTAAATTTAATTTAAAATTTATGAAAGAGATTTAGTTTAATAGATTCTTAAACTGTTTATATAAAATTCGCTGCTTTTATTTGAATTGTTTAATTCTTAAATTAATTTAGTTATCTAATTCCAAGATTTTCATCTCCTTTTTATTTAGAAATATTTGATTGAGGTTTAGTAAATTAATTTGAAGTCTAAATTTTTAATAATTTTAAGAAATTATTGACTAAATTTAATTTATGCTCAAATCTATTAGATAGCCTTAGTTTATTGAATGATTTTTATTAAATTATTAAATTATTAAATAAATTGTTTAGCGGATCCAGACATTCACCGCTTAAAAGAAGTTTTTAAGTTTGAGCCTAGTTTTTAACGAGCTCTAAAACTCGCGAGTCTTGTATTTCTTGTCTTCCATCTTTTGTCATTTCATTCGTTTGTCGTTTTTCCCAATATTTCCAATTCAAGGTCCGTTTTCAATCTATAAACTTGAAAAATCTATCTTAATTTTATAATTTACATTTATAAGAACTAGACCATAAATTTATTAAGTTTATATCTCTTATTAAAAATGCAAATTTAAAGTATCATTATAAATAAATATGAAATAAGTTCTGACTTAAATTTAAAATTATCAACTCTTATTAGCATGCTTGCAAATATTTTACTAGACGTTAATTTTTTTATTTTGCGTGCCTAAAATAATAAATAATTATGATTAATATTTTATGGTAGTGTTTGATCTTTTTCTCGAGGCATATCTAGCATTTCTGTTAAAAAATATTTTCTAAATATTTATTTTTAGAATTAAATGATTTTAATATATTTAATTAAATTACTTTATATATTCTTTATTATAGCTTTTAATTAATTTTAATTGAGCTTTTTGTTTTAAAATAAAGTTTGATTTTTATGTTTTATCTTATTTTTAATTCATTATTACTATTTAAAATACATTACTTTGATTAAAGATTTTTCTATTTTTTTTATTTAAGATTTGCTTATTTTAGTTGTAATCATACATCATAAAGTTCAGCGTACAATGATTCTAAAAGTCGTATATTAATATGAATTTTTTTTCTTTTTCTTCTCAGATTTCAATTTAAGATAATTATCAGAAACTTAATCTTTTTTTTCTGGTTAAAAATTACTAGGCGGTGTTGGAACTTTATTTAAAAAATATATTTTATTATTATTTGAATTTTCTAACTTTCAGTTTGGAAAAAATTATTGCAATAGCTTTTTTAAATTCCTAAATTATATTAGCTAGAAGCATAAAAATATTTTAATTTAATGATAAGAATATTTTAATTTTAAATTGTGGATATTTGTTGTTTCTTTTAAAATGGTGTATTTTTCTATCTATTTAATAGCTTTTTATTTAAGAATATTTCCATGTTTGAGGAACTGGTAGCTAACTTTTTCTTATTTAGAACATTTTTGTCTATACATTTAAAATTTTATCTTCTGCTCTTTAGGAAAGTAAAAAGATTTCAAGTTATTTTTGAACTAAATAGTATGAACATAATGACTTAAAATAACTAATTTGAAAATAAAATAATAAATTAAAGCTACTTTTGTACTTAAATTTATTAAATAGGAAAGTTATAATATAATTTTCAAATTCAATTATCTATTAAGCAAAATATCAAAATTAAATAATTTATGCTCACAAATTATTAAATACCTTTAAACATATAAGCTCATTTCTCTACTAAAAATTAAAAGTATTGCAAATAAAATGGAATTAAAATAAAGAATCATCAACTAAAGATGTAATAAGAAATTTAAATGAATACACTCTTAATTTAAAATTAAATAAAAATAAAGAGTTAAAGATATAATTATTTAGAAAGACTTTATAAAATCCAAAATTTTCAAACCTTTAAAATTAAAAAAATTTAATTTAGATAATTCTTTAATAAATTTTTCTTGCTTTTCGATTATACAACTTAACTTTAGAGTTGCTATATCATGATGCTTTGAAATAAATTTAGTATTTTTCATAATAAATATAATAGTTGAGTTATTTCCTTCTATTATTAATCACTTATATTCATTTTTTAATTTTTTAAATTTGCTAAATTAATAATTAATCATATACAAAAAGTCTGTTAACTTACAATTATTTTTATTCTAAAATAAAAAATACTAGTAATCTCTATCTTAATTCGTATATTGTTTTTTTATCAATTTTCTTTGATTTCATGTATAAAGCTTAAGTTTTTTTATTTCAAACAAAATTAAAATTTTTTCAATTTTAGTTTTACATTTTTTCATTTACTTTCTTATTAAATAGTTTTTTATTCTTAAATTCTAGAAAGATGAAAAAATAAATTTATTTACTTTATATATGAAATCTCTCTGTAGACTTAGTTATATAATGATTCAAATTTTACTAGGAACAAAAGATAAGAATAGATTTATTGTGGTAATATTTTTTTAGTTTGAAGCAAATTTAAATTATCTCTCTGAGGTTAAAGAGCTAAATATTTGCTACTCATGATCTTAATTTATTTTAATTTAATTTTAGTTAAAGCTTAACTTTAATATTAAGTTTTAGGCAATTTATTATTAAATTTAATGAATTTACCTAAAATTTAAAAGTTATTTTAAATCCTAATTTTCTTAGATTTTTTAACTGATTCTTTAAAATATTTAAGAATATTTCAAATATTTAAAAAATTTATTATCTAGTTAGGAAATTAATTTTAAGAGAAATATAGCTAAATTTAGGCTTCAAAATGGAAGGCTTCAAAAAGGTTTCTGCAACACCTCCAAGAAGGAGAGGAAACCAGAAGCCACTCTCAGCCAGGCTTTTTTACTTAACCCTAACCTTTTTCTTAATAATCTAGAACATAGGTCCAAGAAGAACAGAAGTAATCTAAGAAAATCACCCATGCAATCACCCCAACGTCTCAGGAGAAACCCAGAAAGCAGACTTCGTCTGCTTTGCACCAGGAGGTATCAGAATTTATTCCTTCTGGCCAGATGAGCATGGAATAGCTCATCAAAGTAGTACTAATCTCCAGGAAGAGATCAAGAAGCTAAGAAGGACAATGAGAAGCTAATGAAACAGTTTAACCTAGCAGTAGGAATAGAAACAAGACTCATGTCCTAGGAAAGAGAACTAAGCGCTTTTTGGAACATATCATAAAATCAGAGTAGGTAATCCCAAAAATAGCTTCAGAAACAGACAGAACTGGACAATAGACTTGAAAAAATAGAAGATAAACTGCAACGAAAAATAGAGTAAAATGAGCAAAGAAGTGATCCAATGGTGATTGAGAAGGAAGAAACAAGAAAACCTAAAGAATTTAGAAAAGATGTTACTATTGTAATTCGAGAACATTTATGAAGAAGATGCAAGAAATTCCTAAGTTTCAAGAATTAATACTGAACAAAGCAAAGAAAACTAAAAGCGCAATAAATAAAAAAACATCAACTGTAATAGAGAAGAATTAGAGAAAGACTTTATATGAATGAGCTTGGCAAGATTACAGAAAGAAATCAGAACAGAATGGAAGATGAAACCGAAGATAATATGACCAAGTGAGAGAGAGGATATCAAATTTTTAAATTTTTATTAAATCCCGGAGCAATCTGACGATCGGCAGGAAGAGGTGAAATTCCTCCAAGATTTTCAAATTTAATTTTACTATTATTATTATATAACTAAATTTAAAAATTAAATAAATCTCATTCGTACATAAAATATATTGATATCCTTTAATCATTATAAAATGTAGTTTAATGTATTAATATTCTTTTATTTTTAAAGTATATAACTATAAAGATTTAGTGTTTATTAAAATACTTTTATTTTCTAAGGAAATATTATGATTAATATATTTCAAAATTTCTTATTTATTATCTTTTTCTTGGATTTTCTTCGAGATTTTATAATGACTTTAATCTGATTATAACTTAATTATGAATTATAATCAAAGCTATTCGAATTCTTTTAAATAAACTTACATCCTTATTTTTATTTAATAAAATTAATTTTTAAAAGGAATCAATAAGAGCATCTTAATATTAGCAATTCACTAAGAAATAAATAAAGGAAGATGACTAAAATATAAGAAGCAAATAATTTAGAAATTAAAAATTTCTGTTTATTATAGAATCTTAGATGAATAACTAGTTCTAGCATTTCAAAAATTAAATATCATTCTCATTTAATAATCATTCTTCAAAACTTTTTTGTTTATTTTATTATTTATGAATTTTTAGTTTTAAAGGACGATATATACGAGAAGCAATTAATTAAAAAATTGTGATCTTTGTCTATTTTAGCCTAAATTCATAACTTATCCTGAAATTTCTGATTTCTAGGGTATTTAAATAAGCAAATATCATGTATACTAGTTTGAAATTATAATAAAACTTAAAGAATATTGGTTCTAAATTATTTTATTTATTAAGTAACTAAAATTTAAAAAAAGGCTATAAAATACAGTTGTAATAATGAAGAAAAAAACTTAAAAAAATAAAAAGTGAAATAAATTAAGAAGAATTTAGATTATAGTCACTCTATATCTTAGTAATCTATTTAATAATTTAGAAAAGGATTACACTTTAAAATACCTCTAGGAAATTAACTTAATAAAATAAATTTAAGGATAGCGCACTAGGATTATTTATTTAATCTTTAGATGTTAGGAAATTTCGATATTATCTATATGGTTCATAAGTAAGCTTATCCTAATTTAATATGCTCTCTTAACTTTTATTAAATCACTCTGAGTAAAAATAAGTAAAAAAATAAGTTAAAAGAAGGTTAAATTAATAGAATTGTTTAAAAAATGTTCGTAACTTAGGATTATAACTCATTTAAATATCAATAATTGATAGCCAACTTAATTATAATAATGAATATATCGATTTATCCATATAGCTTATATATTACGTTTATATATTACTATCAAATTTATTAAGATAAATTCTGAATAGATATATTTGCTAAAAGCTTAAAATAACTAATTTTATTATTTTTTAAGAAGAATAAAGAAATTTATTTTGCTGAAAATACAATAAATGAGAAGCTAAAGAGTGAAATTAAAATAGCAGTTGATTGAAAAGTAGAGATGCCTTAATTTATAACAAAAATTTATTGCCTCATTAAGAATCATATCTTTAGCTATATTTATTACTCTTTTTCCTCCTCTCTGCATTTAACTTTATTTCTTTAAATAAGACTCCTTTAAAAAAATCTATTTATTCTATCATAATTTTTTCAACTATTAATCTAAATAAATCCAAAGTTTTCTCCTGGCAAAATTTGACAGAGTCCATTTATATTTTTCAGAATACTGACAGGGAGATAATAAAGAAATAAATACTTAGAATGATTCAATGAATACTGCAAAGAACTCTTCCTAAAGTTCAATTATATATAGATTAAAAATGCCAGCAAGCTATTCAAATTTCTTAATAAATGCGTTTAATATCTCAGTACTAAACGATAGAGACTCTCTTTCACTTTTTAAATAAAGTTTAAGTGATTTTTTTAAACTTAAATAGAAATTTAGCTTGCTTAAAAAATGTTTTGATAACAAGGAATTTTTAAATAAAAATAAAACAATAAAATAATAAAAAATAAATAAAAGAGATTATAGAGCGCGTAGACCTCAAAGGCACGCAGCTCTTTAATAAAGATTAATTGAAGTTAAAAAAATTCCTTGTTGAAATCTTCCGAAGTGCTAGATTCCTTTGTGAGTTTTTTCTTCTACAGGGCTGCGATCGAAATGCTACCCTAAGAGACCTTAGTATCTGACATCTTTCACCATTAAAACTACTTGACGCCTCTTCGATATTGTCTTCTCTTCCCTTGGCTGGTTCCTCACCTATGGGATACTGAGACTATTTACTAAACAAGCGAAAATGAAGATCACATAATATATATTTCTTAACATGATCACCTTCTTGATTGCTTGAACTATTCTACTTGCTTTAATCAATGTGAAGTTTTAAGAGGAGGATGAGAAGGAAGCTTTAAGTCCATCATTCATAAGGGTATGGATGTTCATTGCAAGATTCAAGCTCAACTATGTGTTTTATTAAAAAAGATGAAACAATTCTCTTTTTATAATCACAATCACCTTAAATTTTTATGAGTTTGAATTACCTAAATCTTACAAACTTAGTAATTTCTGAAAAAAAATTTCTTTAAGGGACTAATTGCAATTAAACAAGTTGCAATTTTATTATATCAACTTAATATTTGTTATTAGGGATATCTTCAGTGGTAATAGAACATTTCTCGCCTAAAAGTAGTAATTACTTTTTTATCAATTAGAAATATGATTTAGGAAATTAAAAATCTCGCATAATATAGCAGATTAAAGTGGCCAAATATTCAGTATATAAAATTCTGAGAATTAAATTGAAGATAGTGAATTTACTAGAAATGAGGGTCTTATTTTATTTAGCTATTAAAAAAATATTTTGATGAACAATATTTTGGAAAAACTATCGAGATGGGCAGTTAAAAGATCGAAAGAGTAACGACCTCTTAGTACCTAGGTCATATAATAAAAGAAAACATCATTTTTGAAAAGCATGTGAAGAATAGACTAGAAGCATCATAAAAAAATGTAAACTTAAATACTGAGAAAAATAACAATGAATAAGGGATTAACACCATATAAAGCAAAAGTATAGTTAAAAACTTTCGTAAGCTCTGTTTTCAGTTACGGGGCAGAAATGATTCCATATTGCAAATAATTTGTAGGAAAATAAGTGATGGAGCAATTAGAGGTAATATAGTCAATATTTCTATAAAACAGATACTCAAAAGTTAAAAAAAATGAAAACAGCTAAAATTTATACTTAGCAGTTTAGAATCTTAACCATTTTCCAGTAATTACTTACACTAAGTTGAACAAAGAATTTAGACAAGAAATTATCGTTATATTTAAATTAGAGTCAAATCCTATAATTTTCAAAAAGAACTTTAAGATTGTCACTATCATATTGGTAATTATTACTGTATGTGTGGAGAGTATGATATATTCGAGCACATTTTTAAATGTATATACTATTCTAATATAAGAGATTGACTATTGTAAAAAATTGGGAATTATGACTTAAGATGTCTTATATTATATGATTAAGGACCTATAAACTCTTTTCCTAAGCCTTATTTGGGATTTTTAGATTAGAAGTGTTTCACAAGAAGCTTATGTAAAGAAGACTAGAATTATTATAAATGGAAAAAGCATAAAAGGAAGAAGTAAAAGATGAGATTAAACTAGAGTAATTAAAAATTGATAAGATCAAGATTATAATTGATAAACTTTAAAAACATTTACTAATGTCATTAATTGAAGGAAGCAATTATTTCATTATAGATGTAAAAACTCTTTAAGTTTAACATTTAAATTTAGAAATAATATAGAGAAAATCTTTACGAACAATCATAGATACCCATTTTTAAGCGCAAAATGAGATGTTAGAACACGAATTGCAGTTTATGAAATTTAAACATTACCTATGAGCAAAAACGTTGAGATTAAGAGGAAAATTAATAGAAAACTAAGAAAAAACAGTAGACTGATTGCTCGATCTAAGTAAAGAAGAGAACTTTATATTTGAATAATATTGCACAGCAATAGAATTAGAATTAAAAATTGAAGACAAAGAAATATTTATAGATGATGGTAATAAAAATTAAAAATGAAAGAAAAACATTAAACGTGCAATATGAGAATATAGAGTATTCGTATAAGATAGAGATAGAATTGAGTAAAAGATAATAACATTACAATATAGAAAAACATGATTTGATGAATATGTAGTAGGATCATCCAACTACCTGAGATATAATAAAAATAGAAAAGAAGAAATGTTACTACCTATTTAGAATAAGAACGAGATGTAATGAGAGCCAGAATTTTTTAAAAGAAAGACACCTAGTTATGACAAGTTAATGCCCTTTCTGTAATGATGCGAGGGAAAATAAAAGGCATATCATAGAAAACTGTTCAGAATACAAAAAAGGAAGATAATAATACATTTGAAATCTAAGAGCAATAGGAGTAGAGAGATAAGGAATGGAACTATTTGATATAATAAAAGATACGGCCAAATTTGAGAATTTCATTAGAACCTAAGAAGAGCAAAAAAGAGCTAAAGCTGACTTGATAATAAAAGATAATATCAAAGATATATTAGAAAAAAGGAAAAGAGGATATATAGAAAAGAAAATTGAATGAAAAAAATAGGAAAATACTATAGAGCAGAAAAAGGATAATTTTTATGAGTTTATAAAAGCTTGATCAAGAAGAAAAAAAATTGGAATGAAAATTAGTAAGATATGTAAGAAAAATAAATTAAGTTTGCAATAAAGATCTAATAAAGCGTAGATAGATAGAAGACAGAAGAACAAGAGATAATATTGAGGAAAATGAGGTATATATGTAACTATTAAGAGAAGAATTTCTATTACCTGAAGGCTTAATTTAAGAAACGGATATATATTGAAATATGGAAGGAGCTGCGCATCATTAAGGTGCTACTCGCTCTATAATCATATTTATTTATTATGTATTAAAAAAAATATTTTTTAAAGATGATGTGAATGTAATTATGTAATTATAGATGTTTCATGCTTACTTTTATTTTTTTATGAGCTAAATAAAAATAATTTTAGCTTGTCAACTATTTTTTTTAATTCATAATTATTTTTTAATAATTTTTTTTTCGTGGAATGTCTATACAATTTGTTTCTTAGATTATTTGATTTGTAATTTTTTTTATTTGTTATATTTTGTTCAGTTTTTTAAATTATTATTTTTTTAAGCACAATTATACTGAAATTGTTAATAAATATTTGTTCTAAAAATCAATATTTTATATCATCTAAAGAATTTTATTTTTTTAATTTAACATTTTTCAGTAAATGCATTTATTTCTAGATAGAATTTTCAATTTTTTTATATTAAAGGGTTTTTTATATAATTTTTTTTAAATTTTCTTTTATTAAAAATTAATTTTATTTTTCAAAAATTCGTTATTTAATTTTTTTATTTTAAATTTAAAAATATTTTATTTATTTTTATTTCATTATAATTAGTTTCTATATACTACATTTTTTTTAATATTTATAAATGGATAACAATCATTGTCCAAACTGTAAAGAGCAATTTGATTAATACAAGCGAGTATCTAAGCAATTACCATGCGGTTGTATTTCATGTTTAAATTGTCTTAAAACAGTATATTAGTTTACTTAAAAAATTGAATGCATAAAGCACTAACAAATTTACAACATACAGCCTGAAAAATTGTAAGGATAGGTAGTTTAACTACAAGTGTAGTAGTAAATACCAAAGCATTAATAGTTTTAAATTGTTGAGTAAGTAAAGGTTGAAGAATAATGCAAATGGCTGTAAGAATATTAAGATATGAAAAATAATTACCATAATGCGATAAAAGAAGTTATACAGGACAGTTCTTAATTTATGTAGACTATCTAGGCCTTATCGTTTCAGTAGATATTAAAGATTTTAACTGATTAGATTTCTGGTATTAATAATAAGATAAATAATTTACTGTAGCGTCTGTCTAAGTTACAAGTAACAAGTGAATTTTAATAATAGCCAATGGGTTAATACTAATAAATTCAAGAATAAAATAGTTAATAAGATTTTAATTTAATCTAACGTGAGATTGATGAGTTAAGAAGAAGTTAGAGTTAGCAAATGAACATCCAAAGTCTAAGAAATATTATCTAGTCATGTATGTTCAAAGTATTCAGTTATTTAAGTTAGAATTCCAATGGTTAGTAATTAACGTTGAATGGGGCATAATAGTTAATTCAAAACTATTTCAAGCAAGTAAATGTAATAAATGAATTTTGCTAAGTATCAAGCATTGAAGTATAGCCAAATGTTTAGATCTAAGTCTAACTATAATAAGAGTAAATTGTGAGCAATTATGTAATCTAGGATTTCACAAATCTATCATTCGACAAACTAAATCAGTTTTTGAATCAGTTAAAACAAGAGAATGTAGATAAATTAATTTTGAAATAAGGTCCTCTAAATAAATCTGGATTGATTAACTAAGCATAAATTTTGTTGCAATTTTCGTAGATAACTGATTAATAAATACATTTAAAGTTGAATTAGATAATTTAGTTATGCAAGTCGCAATAAGGAATATCTTAAATAGCTTCCAATTCATTAACAATGTTAAATTACATGAGATTTACATTCACTAATCAAGATTTTCAAAACATCAACCTATCTAACTCTGATATATCGGACACTACCTTTACAAATTGCAAATTCAATAATTCAAATCTAACATCAGCCAACCTCCGCAACACTAAGTTCATCAATTGCGACCTCTCTAATACTAATCTAACTTCCATAATCACAGAACATCCACACATTTTCACTGAACACTCAAACGTTGTCACATCCGTGGCCATCTCACCAAATAGTGACTTCATCGTATCGGGAAGTGGAGATAATACTGTGAGACAGAGGAATGTCAAGACAGGTACCTGTAAGACCATGAGTGGTCACACACATTATGTACGATCTGTGGCTATATCCAGTGATTCAGAGTTCATCGTATCGGGAAGTTATGATAAGACGGTGAGACTATGGGACGTCAAGACAGGTACCTGTAAGACCATGAGTGGTCACACAGATTATGTATTATCTGTAGCTATATCCAGTGATTCAGAGTTCATCGTATCGGGAAGTGGAGATAATACGGTGAGACTATGGGACGTCAGGAAAGGTACCTGTAAGACCATGAGTGGTCACACAGGTTATGTAAGAGCTACGGCTATATCTAGTGATTCAGAGTTCATCGTATCGGGAAGTTCTGATAAGACGGTGAGACTATGGGACGTCAAGACAGGTACTTGTAAGACCATGAGTGGTCACACTAATGATGTATGATCTGTGGCTATATCCAGTGATTCTAACTACATAGTATCTGGATCATATGACTAAACTCTTCGGTTATGGAACATAAAAACTCTATCTTGTATAAGTGTCTTTTCGGGACATACTTCTTATGTGTATTCGGTAATATTCTCGAGTGATAGTAAGTATATTTTATCTGGATCTCATGATAAGACAATAAGAATCTGAAATACCAATAATGGATAGTGTATATGTGTGTTAATGGGTCATACAGACGGTGTGGGTAGTTTATCATTATCTAAGGACAACCAATGGTTAGTATCAAGTAATGGAAGTACATTCTATAATACTTAATCGAAAGATTACAATTTCCGAAGATGGAATATGGGAAGGTTATTGAATGTAGTATAGTCTAATAACTAATAATAGGTAAGTTTGAATTTAGCATTTAATTATTTAGACGGACTGGAATAAAATATATGCAAACTATGGTCTGCAATTTTAGAATTGTGTAATGAGCAATATTACTATGAGTGCTGAGGACAGATAGAGATACATCAAGTGATTTCTATGAAGTTAAACTATTTAATTTTTATATTTAAGAATTTAAAATTGTAAAATTTTTTCTAATTAAGAGTATTCTATGTCTTAATAAAAGTCAAAGAGAAAATTTTAGGCATCGGATTTTTTCTATGAACTTAGAAAATTTTATTCAATAAAAGTTTAAATTTATTTTAAAATAAAGTTAGAGCTAAGAAAATTTTAAATTTTTAAGTATAGTATATTAATTTTTTTAAATAAGTACTAGAGTTCAATTTTTTTTAATTTTCTAGTATAATATCAGAAATTTTTTTGAGTTATGTACTAGTGCAAAAGTTGCATTTTTTATTAAATTTATTTAAATAATAAAAAATAAAATAAAAGAAACTAATTATGACAACTAAACGTTTAAGATACCTCTATCTATATTAAAAAAGCATTTAGATATAGCTTAGATAAGGTTTATTAATATAGATGGAACTATTGTATAGTAATCTTTAAATCCAATTACATTTATAACTTAAATTTAAAAACTTATTAGAATACTTTCTTAGATATCTCATGAAGTATTTTATAAATTGTTCATTTTGAAATAAAGTGACTAGAAAGTAAATTAACTATATTAGAATCAATAAAGCTTTAAACAATAATTAGATATCTAAAAATAAGTATTTAGTTATTATCTGTTAGAAGCTTTTATATCTTAATACATTAAGTTATTAATAAGCGCTTAATTAGAATATTCCTTGGTGTCTAAGTTAAAGAATTAGTAGTTTACTAACTTACCTAAATAAAATAAAATAATAAGTTTCTAAAAGAAAGGAATTTCAAATATGATCTAAGAAATATGAGAAAATTGATAATATAAGTACTAGATTACGGTATTGCTATATTTTGCAAGTTATTATAAAATTTATTAGCGTAAGCAATATTGTAAGTTTAACTAAATGAATACTGTTTTTATTACTGATTTAAATGCTTGCTTAGTTAAAGCCTTCATATACATAATTTAATTATTAATTTACATGAAACATTGAAGAGAAAGATAGCAACCTTAAAGATATCTATTTCTATATCTAAGATATAAATATACTTATATATTCTAAATTTTATTATTGAAAGATAATAGATACACATATAACACACTTTTATTTACCTTTATACTACTAACCTTATTTCTAAATGTCTACTTAAATCCTTATTCTTAGCTTTAGTTAGAGTATTCTCTCACTAGATATATTAACATTCTACATAGTGAGAGAAATAACAAATTACTGTAAGAGTTAGTCGTTTAGGAATCGAAGCAGAGAAAGTATGAATCAGGAGTAGAAGAGGTATTAGTTAGGGATTAGTGATGATACATTGCAGAATGTAACTTGACGAGATAATTCAGGCTTAGTAATTGATATTACTTAATCAAGGATTTTGTCTTTTTGGATATCAAAAGAGGGAAGTAAAAGGAAAATAGTTCTAATAGTTGTAGGTAATAAAAATATAAAAACCTATTAAACTACATAATTTTTATTAATCCTGAGTAAACTAAAGAAGCTGAGTCAGTTTCAATCTTGCTACAGTATTATGAATGGAGAAGATTAGGAATTTTATAGAGTAATTAATTAAATCTTACTATAGAAAAACTTTAAGCAAATGCTCAAGTTGAAGTAAATTGAGATACTTTCTTAACAAATAAATAAAGGAAAATAGCGCTTATTTTGGATATACTAAAAGCCTAAGGTTTAAGCATTTTCATATTCTATGCTGATGGTGCTGATCTCAAAAAGCTGATTGAAATGAGTACTGATTTGTCAATAGATATTCGAAATTACTGATGAATATTTGGATAAAATTAATTCCTAGAAAAAACATAAATTAGGTAATAATAAAATTTAGAACTAACCTGATGGAATATTTATAATTCTCTAGGGTTGCTTAAATCTGTAGTGTACCTATAGCTAGATTATTTAGTTAAAACACTTAATTAAATATTAGCATTCTAAAAATAAAATTATGAAAGTAAAGAAATCGCAAGTTTCGTATAGAAAGAAATTAAAAAGAAGTATAATTTTATAATTTATAACCTATAAGAAAGCTAACTAAGAAATATAGACAAAACAGATCTAGAAAGTAGATCAATAGTGTTCACATAGCAAGTTATATTTTTTGGTAGTTCGTAAAATGGTAATTAAACATTTTCCTAAGTAGGGGTCATTCAAGCAGCTGAACTTGGAATTATTGAAATTAATGAAAGAGATTATATTTTGCAGAACTTCAATTTATTAGCAAACGGTTTGGATTTGGAGCTAAAAAATGGAATAATTATGTTAAGTAAGAATATTAAGAATAGAAAGACTATTTAGGGATTGGAATGCTAGCTCCTTATATACTTCGTGAATGACGTAAAATTTGCTTTTTTATCTGTATTAACAGAATATTTTTATACCAATAGTAAGAGTAGTGAAAACAAACGCTGCACTATCTAAATAGATTGAAAGAAAGGAAAAAATTAAGTTTACACATCTTAATGTAAATGTTAACTAAGCAATTATTAAACCTAATAATAGATATAAACCAAAAATTAGCTAAAAACTAAAATTAAAGTTAAAAAAGACAAGAAATATAAAGTATTAACTTAAGCATGCAATTCTAAATAATTCTCTTATTATTTCAATAGAAATAAACTTTGATACTTTAACATTACAATATAATAATTTTAAAGTAATAAAAAAGTATGTATTAGATATGAAAATATCTAATTAAATTATAATTATAAAAATGTTTAATTAATTTAATTATATAAACATTAAATTTTTAAGTTCCCTATAATTCAAGTGTCTCCAACCTACCTGGCTAAGTTATTAAAATTGATAGCTAACTGTAAGAAGGGATAATATTATCTTAGTAAATTACATTTCTCAACAAATTTTTAATAAATAATTTATATAATTAAACCCTAAATTAATTCTAAAATGACTGAGAAAGTAAAATTAAAAGGAATTTAATCTGAATTATTAAATATAGATCTTTGGAAATATCAATAGAATGGAGATGCTCTGCAACTCTAATTTTAAAGGAAATTATGTCTTATTTTTCAAAACCCATTAATAAATGAAAGATTTACGATTTAATATTTTTCGTATTAAAATAGCAGCCAAAATAATTGGTATAACTATAAATCTAAGAAAAATTATTTTACAAGCAATCTCTTAATAATCAATATAAAATAAGAATTACTAGTACAAATGCAATGAAACTAGAAGACATTTTAAGCATCTTCCTAGTTTTTATAAACTAAAATATAAAGGAAATAAACTTTAAACTACTAAAATCTATCCAATTGTAGAAAAAAATTTGAAATTACGGAGCAAGAGATATCAAAACTATATAATGAGATCAAATAATATAAATAAAATATTACACTAAGACATAAGACATAAATAATATGAATATTCGTGGATATGAAAGATACAAATTTTACTTCTTAGACGAATATAAGAATAAAATATAGATAAATAAATTAAAAAGACAAAAAGAGATGAAAATAAATAGCGTTTAGAGTTTTTGGCATAAATGTAAATTTAGTAATCAGAAATAGATAAAGTAATTTTTAAATAGTTAACAAATAAAATATAAGAATTAAAGAATCAATGATAGTAAAGAAACTAATAATAATTTAATAAAATCCTAATCAATAACTTATTAATACGAAAAGAAATTCCAGAGCATAATTTCCTATAAAAAATATATATAAAAGAGCAAGCAGAAGTTTTAAATAATACTTAATTAAAGCAGGAAAAGAACTTAGAAGATATAAAAGATCAAAAAAATTATCTTTCTTTTTATTAGAGATAATTATTACAAAAATTAAACCTTAAGAAATAGCAAGAAAATAAAGAAATAGAAAAAATGGAAATAACTTAATAATTTTAGTAAGTGATAAACAACAAAGAAGAATTAAAAGAATAATAATAAACTAAAAACATTTACTTTTATTAATTAAATAAAAAAAGCATCAAATAATATTGAAGCAATATTGAATATTTAATAGATTTTTTAAGAATCAATTATATCCCTTTAAAAATATTAAAACATTATATAAAATAACACTAGATGAAATAATAGAATTATAAAAATAAGCAAATTCTCAAGAAAAATAAATAAAAGAACTATATGGGGTTAAAGGATATTAAAGATAATAATTAATTAACATGATAAATAAATAAATTTGATTATAGAGCGAGTAGCACTCTCGTTGGTGCGCAGCTCTTTAATAAATGTTTCATACTGACAAGAATGTTTGTTACTGATAAAATTATCAGATACTGGTAGACCTTGTTCAATACTGGTATAATTTCAGAATACTCGTAATCTTTAATACTTGTTGGAGGTTCAAGGGCATGGCAGGTTTGCGTCTCATTGCATCACCAAAGCAGAGGACGACATGTGTCAATCATGGGTACTTAAATTCCCCACCTCTGATGAAGCTCGCAAAAATAATTTCCTTTTGTTCCAGAATACAAGCCAGTGCCGAAGGTCAAACTAGCAGATGTCTCGAGGCCAAGCCAAAGCAGAGGAAGACATAAAGTCGATTATTGGTACTTAACTTCCCCAACCTCTGATGAAGTCGTCCCTTGTTGTTCACCTTCGAACAACTATGGAGATAAAATAAATATATAATAATTAATTAACGTGATTCCATCTATTTTAGGCTCATAACGAATTAAAAATTAAATTTTGAATAAAAGCATTAACTCCAAAGTTGCTTGGATCATGTCCATCATAAGTCTTGACGATTTTTACTTTTTTCTTTCTAATAACTTCCGAATGGTCGATTTCCATTCATTTTTTATTGAATTCATTAACTGCATTTTAGATATATGGAGCTTCTTTGATTAGTTGGAGTATTTTATCCTTTAATTAATAAATTTTAACTAAAACAGTTTTTGGGACCGGAAACTCCTTTCCGATTACACTACCCGACGCTCTCTTTTTAAGGAATAACAGGGATATCACGTTGTATTCTAGATATAGCTGCTAGGGAGCTCCATCGCTATGAGCAGCCATGCTTCAACCTCCTACTAAGGGTGGATAATCTCAAATATAGCATTCCCTTCAGAAAACGACTCTGGCCAGGACTTTCTCAGCGAGAGGAAAGGAACTTGTTCCTAACCATAAAAGAAGAAAGTGTAGCCAAGAAGGCCAATATCACTCACACCATCTTTTCAATTATTATTTTTTCCTTTAAATTTTGCCTTCTTAGCTGCAATAAAGTAGGAATATATTTTCCCACTATTTTTCTATGATTCGCTTTTCTTTTAGTCTAAATTGGAAACAATTTCGCACTTTATGTCCTGGCCTCTTGGAATATTAGCATCTAATTATTTTCCGATAATGAATATAATTTATCGTAATTTGTTGTTCCAAATTCATCAAGATTATTCATCGATATATTTTAGAGTAATATGCTTTCAGTCAACTCTGCGAATTAGTAGAATTTTGCTTCTAATTATTCGATTCTAAATTTTGCTGTCTATATATTTTCAGTTTTTTATACATTTGCATTAATCATCTGGTATTCAATTTTTCTATCGAGCTTTTATGCTTGTCTTAAAAGCTTAAAATTTTCTTAAACTTAATTTTTAGGTCTAAAAATGTAGTTTACTGATCATAGTTTGGCTAAAATGAATCCTTTTAATAAGATACTTTTTTCAAATAAATGTTCCATTTTATAAATTATAAAACAATGAAAAGAAAGATAACACAATAAATAGATTATAATGAAAATTAGAGTAAGAAATCTAAATTCTAAAATTAGTTAAGAAATAGAAAAGAATAATATGAAATACTAATTACTAACATAAGATAATCTATAACATGTGCTTATTAAAATTAATTAATCAAGTGTTTAAAGTAAAAAAACAGAAGAAAACAATTAAAGAGGGAAAATATAATAAGAATAAATTATTGAAAATTTAAAATATTTAAAATAAGATATTTGAAAGTAAGCCTATAAAGAATAATATAGAGGAACATATGAATTCTTTAATTGATTAATAGATGAACAAATTTAGTGAATAATAAGATTTAATTGTAAATCTAATTCATATATCAACATCAAAATAGTGGAAATTAAAAATAAGCAAAAAGTTGAGTAATCTTAAAAGCAATACTAATAGATGCTGAGAAAAAATAAATATAGAATTTATAAATATAAGAAATAAATTATTTTAATAGAAATAATGATTTTATGTTAAAAATTAAAAAGAAATAATTAAAAGAAAAAAATATAGTAAAATGCTAAAAGAAAAATAACAAAAAAATAAAAATAATTAATAAATATTTCTAAATGGTAGCAATCAAGAAATGGCATATTAAGGCAAACAGATTTTAAGCCCAAAAAAAGAAACATAAATGAGCCTAACTAAATTGAATCAAAAAATTCATTCAAAATTGGAAAAAATACATTTAATAAACAATAAAGCCTGGCTCAAAACTAAATAAAAATTTGATAAAGAATTGATAAAATATATGGAACTAATATTAAAGAAAGATTAAAAAAATTAAAAATGAGAAAATTTATTATTTTAATAAGCTTGAAATTAATAAGATTTTTACCTAACAATAAAGACAAAGGATTTAATTCATCTTTTAATGAACTAATAAAAATACATCTCACGAGCTATGTTAAATACTAATTAAATTTTTATTAAAATTGCTAGAAGTAATAAAAATTATCTACAAAGATAAATAAAATTAAAATAATAATGATACTCATAAAAGAAAAACATAAAGCTGAAAAATTATCGACACATTGCACTTATAAATGTAATTAAAAAGCTTTTTGATAAATTAAAAACTAACCAAATATATCAAAAAATATAAAAGAAAGGTTATTAAATAAGGATCAAAAAGGATTTATAAAAAGATGTAATGCTAATAATATGCATACTAAAAGATATAACAGAAACTATAAAATGAAAAGAAAAATGAGGAAAAGGAAATTTATACCCACGCTAATTAATATTGAAAAAATATTAAATACAATAAATCGTGAATTTTATTTGACCAAATAAAAAAACAAACATTTTCATAAAATATAATAAGAATATAATTAATACAATAAAAGATACATATTAAAAGGTAAAAATATAATTAACTGGAATAATTAAAAAAGATGGTAGAAGCTGAGATTGATCTTCTTGGCTACACTTTCTGATTTTATGGTTAGGAACAAGTTCTTTTCCTCTCGCTGAGAAAATTCCTGGTCAAAGTCATTTTCTGAAGGGAACACTGTATTTGAGATTATCCACTCTTAGTAGGGGCTTGAAGTCTAACTGTACATAGCGATGGTGCTCCCTAGCAGCTATATCTAGAATACAACGTGATATCCCTGTTATTCCTTAAAAAGAGAGTGTCGGGCCGTGCAATCGGAAAGGAGTTTCCGATCCCAAAAACTGTTTTAGTTAAAATTAATTTATTTATCTGGATGAAGAAATAACAAGAAAAATTCAATAAGTAAATAGAAATACAAGACAACTCAAATGAACCACTATCAACGAAAATATACTATAATATAGTATTAAGATATTTAGATAAATATAAAATCTAGCCATAAAATTAAAAAAATATATTATGCTAAACTTGCTTGAGTAAAAGACTTAATATTAATAGAGAAAAGCCTGAATATGTAAAATTTATTAAGCAAAGCTGAGAAATTTTTAACTTAATAGGACTTAAATTTAAAACGGAGAAATGCGAGTTTATATAAATACTCAAGAGTAAGAGCACAACGGAAAAAGAGATTGAGCTTTTTCTGCAAGTAAAAAATTTAGTAAAAATAATAAAATAAATACATAGAATATCAAAATAATTAATTTAACGAAGAAAAGATTCAGGTTGAGAAGCTCTTTAAGAAATGTTAATAATCTGTATTTTAATTCTAATCATAATTCTTTAAAAACTATAAATAAACACAACCAATTAAATTTAATAACTTATTCAGATTATTTTTAATAACAGAATTAGAATACTGCTTGGAATAAATCCCATATGGTATTTAAGTTAGAATAAAAAATGAAAAAATTAAATTAAGTTTAATAGAGAATAAGAAAACGCTTGAAAAATATACAAGCACATTTAAAGAAAAATAATATATAAATTTTAACTGAAATAAATTTTGAAGACACAACAGCATATTGATTTTAAAATTCTACAAGAAGTTATAAGAATAATTAAAAAATTATAAAGTAAAAGAAAAAGTAGGCAAGATACAAAATTATAGTAATTATTCAAATAGTGTTAAAAATAGAACTCGAAATAAAAAAAAATTGTAAAATAATATGAAATAAATAGCAAATAAATTAAAGACTTTAACACAAAAGTTTTACTAAAAAATATAAACAAATGCAAACAAAATTTTTAAAGGAAACAATAAAAATAATTAAAAATATGTAAGCAGTAAAAATATTAAATAAATAGTATAAAAATGAGACTTAAGTTTATAAAATAACATACATAAAAACAAACAAGAAATTAATAAAAGGATAGCAACTAATTTATAGACTTAGAGCAAAAAATATTTTTTAGAACTAATCTCTCAAAAAGAAGCATTGATTAAAATTTAAATATTATGTATTTATAAGTAATAAGAAAAATTTTAACACTTCTTTGAATGCTCATATCATATATAAATTATAATTGAACAAAATTTTTAGATTCAATAAATAATATAAAATCTTATCACAAACATTAATCTATAAAAAATGAAATTAATAAAGCATAAAAACAATTTGAAAGAAATGCTATAATATAATCAACCGTTAGTAAATTAAGAAACAAAAAAGAATAAATAAATATTAGAAGATATTAGTCTTAAGATAAAAGCACGAGCAGACAAAAAACAAAAAATTAATAAATAATTTTATTTTAAGAATAAATTAAGTGAAAAATAAATCCATCAGTAATATAAGAATTAAAAAAACTTAAAATATTAATTTTTTAAATGAAAAAAGTTTAAAGAATAAGAGAAGCAAGACGACAAATAATTAAAGTTAAAGTAAAGCAAAAATTAAGTTAAATCATAAAAAATCATTATATAAAGCTGAAAGTCAAACACTATATAATTTAATCAAAATAACTTAATTATAGGAATTTAATAATAATATAAAGAATTTTAATTAATTTCAACTAAAACAGTTTTTGGGACCGGAAACTCCTTTCCGATTACACTACCCGACGCTCTCTTTTTAAGGAATAACGGGGATATCATGTTTTGTTCTAGACACAGTTGTTAGGGAGCTCCATCGCTATGAGCAGTTAGACTTCAAGCCACTATCAAGAGTGGATAATATCAAAGACAGCGTTCCCTTCAGAAAATGACTTTGACCAGGAACTTTCTCAGCGAGAGGAAAGGAATTTGTTCCTAACCATAAAAGAAGATAGCATAGTAAAGAAGGCCGAAGGCCAATATCAGCTTCCATCATCTTTTCAATTATTTAAAGAAATTTTAAATCTAATAATAGAGTTTAAATGGTTTATCATTCTATATCGATCACTTCTAAAAAATCTTGGTTTTCTCTTCTTGCACTTGAATTTGTATACTATTCTTTTTTCTTTTACTTTTGCATGCTTTCTTTTATACTTGCTTCCTCTTATATTTTTTTCTAACTTATATTATTATGTTTTTTGTCAAGAAACTCTAATTGCATTTCTTGATCAAAAGATACTTAATTTAGTTTAAATTTGATGATATTTTCCTGAGTAATATCAGAAACTTCTATTTCGCTTTATAACTTTTCCTTGATTATTTATAATTCCTTTCTTTAAGATATTATTGTATCCTAATGCATCTAGAAACCAACTTATTTTTCTTCACTTGGGAAAAACTCTTATAATATTTTAGAATACTTTGAATCTAAATACAGATCATATGAAATTTACTCCTCTTTCCTTATAGCATGGACTTCTAAAATAAAAAATTACTATTTTTAAAAGCTAATTACTCGCAGTTAGGATTAACTGAAGCCTTTTATTTTCTTAAACATTGCTTATAAAAAATAAAGCTTATTTATATTAAAATTACCAATAAGATAACTGCAATGTTAAAATATCCAGACGGACTATTTATTTTTTCTTATATTGAACTTTTAGAACATCGGTAAACGTCTTGATAGTATTAGGTTGAGTTTTCATATAGTTAAAAAAGCTTACATGCACTTTTATCGTAGTCACATTCTATAATATCACATTCTTAGTCACAGATCAAATTTTCCAAATTATTTAAGTCACATTTATTTTTCTTACATGCTTATTCATTGAATTAACTAGGATTTAATTTACAATCTTGATTTTCTCATCTGCACTCCGGTATATTGCATCTTACATCACACATTTTATCATAAAAAAAATTCTAAGGACAACTATCAGGACATGTACTACAATCTGATCTATCATAGAGACATATCTCATTATTACATGCTTCATCACATACAGAATCTCCAAGCCAATGTAATTTACATCCAAGTATTTAGCATTATTCTTCTTGAAGACTTATTTATTTTTTATTTCCTATATCTCCATCAGGTTAACAATCTCTCAAATCATTTAAGCATTCTTCAACGTTACATTAATCATCGCAATTACTATCATTAATATAGTAAAGAAAACATTCCTATTTTAAATCGCAAGTCAAACAATCTTAACTATCAAAACTGCATTATATGTTATTGCATTCTTTTTAACATTTTCAATTACCAATTTGATTTCAATTGCAATCTTTGTTGCAATACTAATCATTAGATTATGTTATTGTTTAGCTAGTCTCTTAACAATCTAGAAGATCGTTAAAACATTTGCTATTAAAGCATTATTGGTTGCATATACCATTTCTTATTTCTTTTCCTAAGCACTTTTCTTCTTTGTCGCATGCTTAATTTTAGCAATCTCCTCCATCAAATCCACAAAAAATGTGAAAGCATTCTCATTGACATTTACCGTCTCCTATTTCTTCTCATTTGCATTAAGGCTAACAATGGGTAGAGTTCATTTAAATATACTTATTATATTACTCGCAATCTCCTTAGTCAAAATTATTTTAAGGATTGTTACAAAGAGCATCACACCATCCATTTTAAAGCTATCTTCTAAAACAAATAGTATTCCAAAATTCATTATAGCATGTATTTTAATCTCATCCACATAAGTAAGTGAAACATTCTTAGTCGCATACATTATTATTGAGCATATCTTAAGTGCATCCCCAGCTACATTAAATTTCATCCTCTAATTCTTTTTAAGCATTATTTGATAAATATTCTTTGCAATCATCTTTATCAAATTAGCATTCCTCGATATTGCATTGTAAGTCGCATCAATCATCTCCGAGTTGTTTAATGAAGCATAGCTTATTCATATCACAATAGCAATCAGAGCCATCTCAATTGCAATCTTTGTTGAAGCAAACTTAGGAACACACACCATCTCCTATATTTTTTCATTGACAATCTACACTACAGTAGTCTTCTGGTTTATGTTGCTATTCGCAATCGCCTCCATCATAATCACATTCTTCTGTATTACATATTTCTTCACATACTCCATTACCTTTTTACATTAAGTTACATCCTAAACTTCCACAATCACATTCTCCATTATCATAATTACAGGATAGAATGTTACATTATATATCGCATTTCTTATTATTCAGCATAGATTCTGGACAATAACATTTCTAATTATTTAAGCAGTCTGCTCCATCAAAGTCACACATGCTATTGTAACATTATAAATCACATTTACCATTGTTTATATCATTTAGCTTATTGCATAAAAGACTATTTTCTTAGTCTGTATAGCATATGCAATAATAATTATCATAATCAAATTGCTCTTAGTTGCATTCTTGATCACATTCATCATTATATAGCAAACCATCGCTGCAAAATTAGACATTTGAAAGAATGCAATCTCCTCAGTCATAACTGCATATAGTGGTATTACAAGAAAGTTTGCAAAATCCATTGCCAAGTTCTTCTTACGAACATGGACAGTTCTAACTATATTAGCAATCAAATTAATCGTAATAGCATTCTGGAATGTTACACTCTGGTTCGCATATACCATTATTTATTTAAGTATAGTCACATTTCGTTAATTTTAAATTGCAGCAATCATATATGTCGAACATACAACTTTTAGTTAAGCATTATTATTAGCATTTTCCATCTCCCAGAAATTAGTATTAGCATACTTTTTATGAATCTTACAATAATTCTTATGTATTTGGATCCAAGTTATTACAACTAGTTTCAAGTTTATCCAAGCAATCTTTGGAATTTAAATCATATTGGCATTCGGAATTGTAGCATTCCCAATCACAGTTTTGATATTCAAGTTTTCGTACTTAGCATAATTATTTTGAATCACAAGTAGCACAGTCACCTCAATCATATAGACATTCTTCAACGTTACATTTGATATCACATATATCGTTACCAAATTAAAGTATTTCACAATCTTAGCAGCAATCTCCATAATCAAATTAGCAAATTGAAATTTTACATTCACTATCACAAATTCCATTTCCTCACTTCTCAACTGTACATTTTGAGTTTTAAAAGCAGCAATTTCCATTATCATAATTGCATTCTTATATTAAGCAATCAGTATCACATTCAAAATTTTACATTTTTTCCTTGTTACACTTTTTTCCTGATTTTTCATAGCAGCAATTCCAATTTTACCACATGCATTATTATGTGTTACATTGCGAATTGCAACCTAAACTCTCATCTTACAAATATTCCAAGCTACATGAATCTGAGCAGATTAATGTTTCTTCGCTTTATAGTATCCTTGTTTTCTAAGCTGATTTTAAATTATACCAATAGAAATAATTGGCATAGCTAGAAACACAAGTTTCATATTTCTGAGGAAATACATCTGAACAGCCATAGATGAATATGGCAAAGACTGCATGGATGATAACTAGTAGGTTAAGTAAATTCAAGATGTTTTCTTAAATCCTATGAGAGATTTTAGGAGGTTTTTTATAATGCTTAAATAGCAAAGCTTTATCTATTCAATAAGTAAATAAAACTACTATAAAAGCGATGTATGTTAAAAAGGGAATTCCTGCTGAATATACGAAAACTGTGAAGAGTAGGGCTAATATTTCCGAGTACATTATTGAAATATTGAATTCAGGTCCAACCATGCTTCTGTTGAGTTCCAACTAATTTTTAGCTTTCTTAATCTTTAAATTCTATAATAGTTTCTATGAAGGCCATAATAAGAGTTTGGTAATAGTTGGTTATACAATGAAAGTAAATATAGTTTAAGTAATAGAATTTCCAACGTCTAGGTATCAATATCTAGTAAAATCTTCATATTTATCAAGATTAGCAATTAGAGTGATAAAGGCAGTATTAATAAACGAAGCTATGAATATTTTAGCCATAATAGATTTATATATTTAACTTAAAGTCTAATTTCCTTAGAACTTCGTGAGGACAGCAAAAATTAAGTTGATGAGAGTATTTAAGACTATTATTATGATAGTATTTGAAGTTTTCTAGGTAATTAATTACAACTCTTTCGTTTTGAAATCCTAGCAGAATGAAGATAATTCAGTGTCTTCAAAAATAATTTAATTTCAATCTTATTCTAAGCATCAGCAATAATAGCAAATGTCGTTATTTATAAATGTCTTAGAAGCAACTTCTAATGGAAATTTTGAAATATCGAAAGTAGTTTTATCCTCTACTATTTTAAAATATACTTAGCACTCTGGTTTTGTAAACATATCTCACTCTATATCTTTAAGTTGCTTTATCAAAAATATTGCTCCTATTAGTATAGCTATAACTAATATCCACGAGAAAAGGGCTCTCACTATCCTGTATTGTTTACCTAAATTTTCCCATATAATATTCTCAGGAATTTCAGCTTCTTATACCACTAAAGATTTAGCTCCGTTCCATTTTAACTTAGAAGATTATAGAATTTATAAGCCGAATCCTTTGCCATATTCTTTTAGGCACTTTTGCTATGATTCTTTTTATTAGAATATTACAAAGACTTTTTCTATGCTGAAGCTCTGAATATCTTAATTTTGTTATTTTATTTCCTTTATCTTCGATTCAATTTTATCTAATTTTATGACTTATTTCTCTTTATTTTTATTTTAAGCAATCTTTTGTAATATTTTTGCCTTTTCATTACTAAGCTATAGTATGGTTTTAAAATTCCTTGCGAAGCTAACTTCGTAGACTTCTCCAAATCTGAGTTCGAAAAAATCTTGAATTTCCCTCTAAGTAATTCCTGAAGTTGGTAAACCGCTAATTTCTACTGCGTATTATTAGACTGAAAATTCTGTTTCTTAGTAGCTTCTTTTGATTCAATGGAGTCTAAACTTGTAAAAATATATGAAAATTATTAAAATAAGAGAGTTCGCAAAATCTACTGCTGAATATATAAAAAGCTTTTATTTAGATTCATTCAGTAATTTTTCTTCTTTATCTTTGTAACCTTCCGTTATATAGTCATCGAGCCATTAAAGCTCAAATCCTTTATCTTTTGATAATCTTTGATAGATCAGAGTTTCGTTAAAATGTAAAGGCATTTTGCTCGAGCCAGTATCTAAGTTTCCAATGGTAAAATAGTCGATAAATTAAGCTGACGTTCCACTGAATCAACCCCCTTGATAGTTTTATATGACCAAATATGTGGAGTTAGCACAGATAATAGCTAAGCAGATTGCTAATCATTTTAGGAAATCAAAATATAAAAATAATCCTAGTCCATACTTCTTTAGTACGCTAATATCAGTCTTAAAAACTGGATATTGACAACGATTTTTTGAATCTAAAACGGAATTTTATAGCTTATACATATTAGCGATGGCTTAGTTAGGCTTTTACTAATAACTCTATAAAGAATCATTTCCCTGTATACAGTCTGTAGTATTCTCTAAAGGTCTTGATAAAACTAACTGAGAAAGTCTTCTCTAAACAGCTTCATAAGCCTAAGCCATTTTGTAACGTAAATTAAAGAAAAAGAGTTTGCTACTTTATTTAAATTAAACTTAAACAGACTAAAATTTAAATAACTCAATCCCCTTTTAATTTCCTAAGAGTTTGTCTAAACAAAAAATTTTTTTAAAGTTTTAAATTTATTTATTAATTTCAATAAATTTATTAATTATCCTAGTGTTAAGGCAAAGGGTTTGATCTTGTAAATTATGTCTTAGTTAATTCTTAAGCAACCTATTTAAGTTTGTTTATCTAATTTATAATTATTAGATTTATATCTAGAGGTATATTTAGTATTTTCTTGTAGATATATCAATTTTATCCCTTCTAATAATCCTTTAACTTACTATTCATGCTAAATACTTATTCCTCTTTGCTCCCCTCTTATAAAAATTTAGTGTCTAAAACTCGAAATTCTCATATAAGAAAATTTAAAAGTTAATTATTTTAGAACTTTCACCAAGCTTAGTAGTTCTAAGGTATAAGATTATATAAAATATCAGCTATCATAAGAATTACTAGCCTTCCTTGGTATCTTAGCTCATAAAGTTAAAGTTATCTACTATATAAGCTTTATAATTTACTATTTAATTGATTATATCCATAATCAATAATTTCTCTTTAGGAATTTTAGTTTTTTAAGTTAGAAGCTATATATAATTACATTGCTTCATTTATAAAAATAGCTATTTTATAAGAACCAATCAATACATGTGAAATCTCTAAATAGAAATAATACATCCAAACAAATAAAAAACTAATTGAAAAAGAGAAATAATAATTTCTATAAATTCTCTTTTGATTCTTTTTTAAAAAGGCTAAAGTTGTATTGATAATGCAATATCTAATTAAAAGTGTTAAAAGATTGTAGAGATGTAAGTATTGCTATTAGCATATTAAATATTAGTTTATTAAAATAATTCAATGAAACTTCATTCTACTATTAATACAAGTGATTAAGCTTCATTTCGTTAGATAGAAATTTCTAGTTATTTAGTTAGCATAATATCTAGAACTAATTTATCTTAACTTTATTGATTTAATTATATACTTTGCTAAAAGAATAAAATATTATGCTTTATAATTAGCAAACTAAGTTGATTAAGAAACCAAATAAATGCTTTATTTATTTTTATGAAAAGTATAACTAACAGTGAGTAATCATGCTACAGGGTTTTTAATCTAAACAATAATTTATCTTAAAATATTTTAGTTATACTCCAATTATTCTGAATCTTAGATATTTATCTTAGTTCTTTTGATTTAAGATTAAAATAACAAACTTAATTAAATGTTTCTAGTTCAAATTATTTAAGTAGCTTTGAAATATATCTAAAGAACCCTTATTTTTTACTCACTGAATGTTTTAATATTTCTTACCTAGCTTAAGCTTCTATGATAAATTAGTAAATTGTTCTTCTGTTTTACTATATTAATTAATTTGCTTCTATCTATAATTTAAGCAAGATAGCTAGCTTAATAATCTTTAATCTAAGCTTTACATTTAATTATTAAATAAATATCTTAATCATTAAATTTATCCCTTTAAGCTCTTATCTTTCTAAAGTCACCTTAGTTATCATATATAATCTAATTTATAACTAAGAGCATATTTATAGATATAAAATGTTCCAAGTAATTATTAGGTTTAAACTATTACCTATTTAAAAGAAAAAATAAATACTGAGCATGATGTTATATCCTATTATGTATGCTAAGCTGTTTTAAATAGCCTTTATATATTTTCATTTATGACTAACTTTATCTATATAAGCATCTATACAAGTCTATATTTAACCTCAATTAACCATTAATAAAAAATAAATATTCTGGATAATATATAACTTTAAGAGATTTAGATTCAAAGCTATTATAGTTACTAAACATTATAATCCTTAATAGATAAGTAATTTAGCATTTCTATGTAGCTATTACATAATAATGATATAGAATATTTAACTTAAATAGATTTATTTATGGATATAAATCTTTATTTAAATCCTATTTAAAACTATAAATATAGTAAATCATTTTATTTTAATGGTTAAATTAAAATCTTCATTTTATCATTTATTAATCTTTTATATAGAGAAAGTCTATTAAAGAGCTAAAGTAGATGCTTTATCTTAATAAATATTGTATAATTATTTATTTTCATGACTATCTCTAAGAATTATATAAGCTAAATTAAGATTATATTTTAAAATTTTAGCTTGCAATTTATAAGATAAAAGTGTGGTAAAGAGAATTGCCTTTTAATTATGTGCATTTTATCATTTTTAATCAATAGCTAATAAAAATAATAAACCGGCAATAGCTCAGCTGGAAGAGCATGAGACTGTAGAATTTGTGGAAATCTCAGGGTCCTCGGTTCAATCCCGAGTTGCCGGATTTTTATAGTTAAAAAAAAATAAAATAAAAGAAACTAAAGTCTAAATAACTACCTCTATCTATTTAATAAAGCAAATCCTTTAATTAAATCCATTTTAATATTTATTAGCTTTAAAAATCGAAACATAAAGATAATCAAGGTATATTTAAAGAAAAATGTACTATTGAAAATAATTAAAAAGCATGTTTATGCTTATAATTTAAACTGTAAAAATTATTTGTATATTTTCTTAGAAATCCTTAAAAAGCTATATAAAGCTCATAAATAAAAATTAAGCATATTATTTAAAAAGTAAACTTAATATATTAGAATAAATATTGCATACAATCAATCTTCAAATAAAGGAGAAGAAGTTACTTAGTAGATAACTACTAGAAATCTTGCATTGTAGCGCTCTAACTTCTAGATTTAGCTATTATATAAACGCATAACAATTAAATAATAGATATACCTTTCAATTTCTTTAGAAATGGTATAATATAAAATAATCTCTAAAAGAGTAAGATAATAATAATTAGCGATATAATCTAGTTCATTAATTAGAATGAATTAGAATAGGTTACTAGTATACTAATTTAAGAATTAATTAATTACTTAATCTTGCTAAATTAACCTTACCATTATATTTATTTTTATAGCTATTACATAACTTTAGGTTTTGATTTACTAAATATTAATTATAAGTATAAGTGCTAAATCTTTAACTAAAATAAGAAATTTATAGAACTATTAAATTATCTTTATTATTAAAATTTATAAATTATAAAGCTTGCTAAAGTTATAAATAAGAGAAGGTTATTACTATTTAATTTTATAAACTACCTAAATATGTCTTTCATATAATTAAAAAATGGTCCCACCGAGACTCGAACTCGGATTATTGGATTCAGAGTTCAAAGTGCTACCATTACACCATAGGGCCTCCATAATTTTTCATCTCAAACAAATTAATAAAATAATCCAATAAATTTTATACTGTTTGCTTTTAAATTACTTAAACTCCTTCGCTTAAAAATTTGCATGTCTTTAATTATTTTAACTAAGCAAATAACTTTAATTAAAATTATTTTTAACTTTCTTAGTGTTTATGCTATCTATCCATATTTTCTTTTAAGAGTTTTAGATATTATTTTTCTTGTTATATTTATATTTAAATCATAAATTTTAGTTATGTTTCTATTATGTTTTTTAATTACTTAGATCAAATAATTTTTCTTATAAATCTTGCTTATAACTTTTCTATAAATTAAGTAATTATTGTTTAACTTTGGATTATTTGATACAAAGTTTCCTTTTAGTAATAATTTATAAAATTACCAAAAATATAATTATCTTTTTCTGAAGTATCTATAGTTACTTTTATAATTCCTATAACTCTTTTGTGAATTATTAGTAAAAGTGACTTACATTTATTATTAAATATATCTATTTAATTTTGCTGCTTCATGCTCTTGCTAATAAATTTTATTGAGGGAATATATTACTCCTTCAATTCTTATTTTATAAAGTTTCCCTTATGATTCTCTATCAATAAGTTTCAAACATTTTAATTGCTTTTGATTGAAAAATTTCTTCTATTTTTTCATATTTTATAGGAGATATAGAATCTCTAATAGATCCATTATTTTAAGTAATTCTCAGATATTGCTTACAGTTATCTATTTGGTTTCCTCTATATTAACTAAGATTTGTAGCTTAAATGTTTTTTATATCTTGCTCCCTTTTTATTTCTCCATACCTTTAAACTATTACTTATCTCTCTTTTATATTTCATTTTTTATTTTCTCTTAAGTTATTCTAAGAAAAAGAAGGCATATTAGATATTGCTAAAGATTAATATATAATAAGAATAGATCCAAGCGATGACTAGTAATAGAAGCATAAAAGTAGTAATAAGTGTAAGATTTAAAGGAGATAGTAAAATAATAAAAGCTCCTAATCTATATTATAATTAGGTTTATACTGAGATGCTTTAAATTATACTACATACATTAAATAAAGATAAGCATGATGTATATAACTAGATAACCTTTAAATATAATAGATTATATAAAGCTATCATTACTTTTTAGTTAGCTAGTTAATAAAAAGATTAATAATTCTGGTAAAAATGGTTATAAAGTACATTTATTAAAAGGTTATTTATATCTGCAATGCATCTATAGACTAATAATAGTTGTTTAGCTCTTAATAGATATTTAGATTTAAATATCTATGTAACTACTTGATTAAACTAGTTAAATGTAGATAAAGAAAAGCTATTAAAATATTAAAGATTATTAACTTAGCTTTATCATTAATTAATTAAGGGTTAATTTAATAGTTCATATAATACATATATAAGCTAATACCTTAATAATCAATTATGCATTATTATAACTATAAAAAGGAGATATTCAACTATAGCTAAGCTTTATTTATTTTAAGAGAAAAGTATTTAATTATGACTAAACAAAGTTAAGACTGTTTATTATCTATTTTATTAAGAATATTAACTAAGAGCTTGGGATTTGGATCTAAGTTATAAAATGTAAAAGTTAAAGTTAGTCTAATTAATAAAATAATCACTTAACTAATTAAATCTAATATAAGCTTTAATAAGAACTATTTTAAATACAATTTAACACTGTAAAGGTATCTTCAGTTAGTTATTTGCTTAGAAATAGTAAATAGCAATACAACACTCTTTGGTTTAGATTAGCATTTAAGCTTGTTCCAAATATTAAAGTCCCAAGTCAAATATAGGGTAAAATTAATAATAGATGGATTTCAGTAAACTCGTCTTTTTAAATCCAAAAAATTTATCCTTAAAAGCAAATCACTAATTAAATAAGCTAGATTTAATTTGATGAAAACAGTGACAAAAAGAAAAAAGAGAAAAAGCAGGAAGAATCAAATTAATTAAACTAGACTGTTGTTAAAGAAGCAGACAATACACTAGAACAAAGCATTTTGGTAGAACAAATATATTTGTAATTTTAATTAATACAGATTTTAAGATCAAGAAGATAAGAAGGATCAAAGCATAGTTCATGAAAATCTTCAACCTTTGAAAAAAATAGATTCACTTGATGTAAGCAAAAAAAATTCTTATGAATCTAGGTTTTAAATCGTTTGCCTATCATTTAAATGATTCTCCCATCCTTATTATTGAGTATATCATAGTATCTTAATTTAATTCTATATAAGTAATGATTTTATCTATCTTTCAACTAAAAGTAGTTAAATTCTGAAAATTTGTATAATAATTCTTTTAATATTTTTGCTTTTCTTATATGAGGCTTTTAATATTTAAAAAATTGTACTTGCAAAGAATATTTTGGGTAATAATTATCACTTCAGAAATTAATAACTGACTAAGCAATAAATTAAAGATGTGCAAGAGTTTGCAAAATATTTAGTTAGGATAAATAAAATAAGTATATGGTAATTTATATTAACAGGTATGAATTAAATAAACAATGGATAAGTATATTCTTCATATTTCTATATTCATAAGCATTCTATAAATCTATTTATTTTACTTATTGCATCGTTAAGTTACAATAAATCTATGATCTATTTGTCTAAGTTTTCCAATCTTATTTCTTTTAAGATAATATAGGATAAATTAGTAGCTTATCTGAAAATTTAGAATGCTATTACTTTAATAAGTTATGAAATAAATTTTTATATATATCATCCCTTTAATGCTTAATCTTTTGATATTTGATAAAAGTAAATGCATCTATTAAACAATTATATTAAAGGAAGCTACTTCAAATATTTCTGTACAAAAATCTCTAAGATTACCTTATCAACCTTATAAATTAAATCAGTATCAAGAGATTTTATTAATATCTCAGAGATTTCTAAATATATATTCAAGTAGCTTTCATTCAAAGTTATAATAGATATAACTAAATCATATAAAAAAGGTTTATTAATATAGTTTAAGGATATGTGATATTAGGTTATTTCATTATCTTATAAAAGTATAGGTTCACTTAATATTATCATAACCACTAATATATAAAATTCAAGAAAGAACAGTAATTAAATTAAAACTTGGGCCTTATAAGATTAATAGAATTATGAATAAAGTGCTTGACCTTATTGTAGTATTTCAACCCATTTCTAACCTACCTCCAGATTGCTCCGAAGACTAAAATTAAGTGTTCATACTCCCACAGTCTTGTCTTGCTTGCTCTTAAAGTCTCTAGTTCCTCTTTCATTACTAGTTGATTTTTTTCTTATATATTATCAAGAACGTTCATCCATAGCTGTTCTCTATTCCTTCGTAGTTTGAGTTGCTGCTACCTCTTCCTTTTTTCCTACTGCTATCTTTGCTCTTGCCAGAAACTCTGTTTGAAATTTAGGAATTTCCTACACTTCCTTCACAAGCGTTCTCTTGAGCCACAGTAGTAGCAGGATTTCACTTATCGTTTTTATAAAGGCTTATCAACTTTAATTTCTTCGATCTCTTTCTTGTCTTATTTCTAAACCCCTGATTCAATTATTTTTACAATGTTTGCTAATTTTCTACTATCTGTGATAATTTACTGTCAATTTATTTTTTTTTAATCTTTATTCTGGGATTAGCTGTCCTGACTTTGAGATATGTTTCAGAAAGCACTTAGATCACTCTCCTGAGACATGAGTCTTGGTTCGATTTCCTCTTGCTTGCTCAGATTCTCCATTAGATTGTCATTATCATTATTTTGCTACCTGACCTCTTCTTGGAAGTTCAGTATCCCTTTGATGAGCTACTCCATAATTGTCTGGCTAGAAGGATTGAATTTCGAAACCTCCTAGTGAAGAGCAGACTTCATCGATTCCTTGGCTTCTCTTATGAAATTGGAGTTATTTCATGTGTTGTCTTCTGAGCTTGTTTATGTTCCTCTCCAGGCTATTAGGATTAAGAAAAAGGTTAGGGTTGAGAGAAAGAAGACCATCCAAGATTAGATTCAGGTTTCCTCTGCAACTTTTGGAGGTGATGTAGAAAGCTGTTTTGAATCCTTCCATTTGATATAAGATTAATAATAGAGGATACCTCATAATAAAATGGCAATAAATCCAACTTATATAAGCTAAATGAAACTTTATTAATCTAAACAAATTAGCATAACACATTAAATATCAATTTATCCTTCAAGTTTATATAAGAATTCCTTCATGAAACATGATTATGAGTTTAGAAGCAGGCTATAATAATAAGAAAAACTAGGTTAGTTATTAATATTAGTCAATTAATTAAAATTTAAGATTTGGGGATTTAATTAAAATAAAAGATAGTAGAGAATATTGATTTGCTAAGTATATAGTTCCTAATGGCTAGTTCATCTATTTAACAACTAACTATACATAAAATTTAATAGCTTTTAAATTTAAATTTACTTGTTTTAAAAATTAATTTCTTGTTTTATTAATAAAAATTGGTAAAAATTGAGTTTACATAGCTTAATGTAAATATTAGCTAAACAGTATTAAATTAACAATAAATAAATAAAATAAAAACTAAAAGAAAAGGAAATAAAGTATTGACTAAACATGCTAGACTAAATTATTTTCTTTAATTATTTCAATAGAAATAAACTTCGAAACTTTAGCATTACAATATAAATAAAATAAATATGATTATAGAGCACGTAGCACAGCATTGGCACGCAGTTCTTTTAATATTAATATTAGAAAAGATGTTCTTATACTTCTTGTTATCATTCTATTAGTTCAATGAGTCACTTAGATTCTCCAAATGGGTAATCTCTTATTAAAAATTTATTTTTTAGTTTGAATCAAATACTCTAGTTTACTTGAATAAAATCTAAATAAGAATTATTCATTAGTCATTATAAGGTCCGTCAGTCAAACGTTTATACTGCTAGCGAGAATCCTAGGGTATGTTAGGGTTTTCTCTTATGATCTTGCCTACCCTTCCCCATGGTGGCATCTAGTGCAAGATTACTCGTAATGCAGTATACACTTCACCACCTTACCTACTAGTTCTCCTGTCCGCGGCCGAAATCCATTTTATTTAATAATATAATAATTATGAGGCTAAGAAAAAGGAAGTATTAGATATCAAAATATCTAATTAAATCATAATGAAAGCAAATATTTAATTAATTTAAGTTATTAGAATCTTAATATTAATATAAAGAAATATTAATTCTAGTTTTAGAGTTTAGTTAGTTTATCATTCTAAATCAATCACTTTTCCAAATTCTTCTCTTCTTTTACTTTAATTTATATACTGTTTTTTTCCTTTTTCTTATCTATGCTTCTCTTTATATTTTTTCTCTCTTCCATTTCTTTTTAACTTATATTTTTGTTTTTTTTATCAAAAAACTCTCATTCCATATCTTAATAGAGAGACAATTCGTTTAATTTAGATATATTCACATTCTCCTAGGTAATATCAATAACTTTTTATTCAGTTTATTAGTTTTTTTTTTTAGATATTATAGTATCCTAATGCATCTAGAAGCCAGCATATATTTCTTCGCTTGGGAAAAACTCTTATAATATTTTAGAATACTTTGAATCTAAATACAGATCATATGAAATTTACTCCTCTTTCCTTATAGCATGGATAACTAAAATAAAAAATTACTATTTTTAAAAGCTAATTCCTCGCAGCTAGGATTAACTGAAGCCTTTTATTTTCTTAAACATTGCCTATAAAAAATAAAGCTTATTTACATTAAAATTACCAATAAGATAACTGCAATGTTAAAATATCCAGACGGACTATTTATTTTTTCTTATATTGAACTTTTAGAACATCGGTAAACGTCTTCATAATATTAGGTTGAGTTTTCATATAGTTAAAAAAGCTTACATGCACTTTTATCATAGTCACATTCTATAATATTACATTCTTAGTCACAGATCAAATTTTCCAAATTATTTAAGTCACATTTATTTTTCTTACATGCTGATTCATTGAATTAACTGGGATTTAATTTACAATCTTGATTTTCTTATCTGCACTCAGGTATATTACATCTTACATCACATATTTTATCATAAAAAAAATTCTAAGGACAACTATCAGGACATGTACTACAATCTGATCTATCATAGAGACACATCTCGTTATTACATACTTCATCACATACAGAATCTCCAAGTCAATATAATTTACATCCAAGTATTTAGCATTATTCTTCTTGAAGGCTTATTTATTTTTTATTTCCTACAATTCCATCAGGTGAACAATCTCTCAAATCATTTAAGCATTCTTTAACGTTACATTAATCATCGCAATTACTATCATTAATATAATAAAAGAAAGCATTCCTATTTTAAATCGCAAGTCAAACAATCTTAACTATCAAAACTGCATTATATGTTATTGCATTCTTTTTAACATTTTCAATTACCAATCTGATTTCAATTGCAATCTTTGTTGCAATACTAATCATTAGATTATGTTATTGTTTAGCTAGTCTCTTAACAATCTAGAAGATCGTTAAAACATTTGCTATTAAAGCATTATTGGTTGCATATGCTATTTCTTATTTCTTTTCCTAAGCACTTTCCTTCTTTGTCGCATGCTTAATTTTAGCAATCTCCTCCATCAAACCCACAAAAAATGTGAAAGCATTCTCATTGACATTTACCGTCTCCTACTTCTTCTCATTTGCATTAAGGTTAACAATGAGTAGAGTTCATTTAAATATACTTATTATATTACTCGCAATCTCCTTAATCAAAATTATTTTAAGGATTGTTACAAAGAGCATCACACCATCCATTTTAAAGCTATCTTCTAAAACAAATAGTACCCCAAAGATCATTATAGCAAGTATTTTAATCTCATCCACACAAGTAAGTGAAACATTCTTAGTCGCATACATTATTATTGAGCATATCTTAAGTGCATCCCCAGCTACATTAAATTTCATCCTCTAATTCTTTTAAGCATTATTTGATAAATATTCTTTGCAATCATCTTTATCAAATTAGCATTCCTCTATATTGCATTGTAAGTCGCATCAACCATCTCCAAGTTGTTTAATGAAGCATAGCTTATTCATATCACAATAGCAATCAGAACCATCTCAATTGCAATCTTTGTTGAAGCAAACTTAGGAACACACACCATCTCCTATATTTTTTCATTGACAATCTACACTACAGTAGTCTTCAGGATTATGTTGCTATTCGCAATCGCCTCCATCATAATCACATTCATCTGTATTACATATTTCTTCACATATTCCATTACCTTTTTACATTAAGTTACATCCTAAACTTCCACAATCACATTCTCCATTATCATAATTACAGGATAGAATGTTACATTATATATCGCATTTCTTATTATTCAGCATAGATTCTGGACAATAACATTTCTAATTATTTAAGCAGTCTGCTCCATCAAAGTCGCACATACTATTGAAACATTATAAATCACATTCACCATTGTTTATATCATTTAGCTTATTGCATAAAAGACTATTTTCTTAGTCTGTATAGCATATGCAATCATTATTATCGTAGTCAAATTGCTCTTAGTTGCATTCTTGATCACATTCATCATTATATAACAAACTATCGCTGCAAAATTAGACATTTGAAAGAATGCAATCTCCTCAGTCATAACTGCAAAGGGTGGTATTGCAAGAAAGTTTGCAAAATCCATTGCTAAGTTCTTCTTACGAGCATGGACAGTTCTAACTATATTAGCAATCAAATTAATCGTAATAGCATTCTGGAATGTTACACTCTGGCTCGCATATACCATTATTTATTTAAGTATAGTCACATTTCGTTAATTTTAAATTGCAGCAATCATATATGTCGAACATACAACTTTTAGTTAAGCATTATTATTAGCATTTTCCATCTCCCAGAAATTAGTATTAGCATACTTTTTATGAATCTTACAATAATTCTTATGTATTTGGATCCAAGTTATTACAACTAGTTTCACGTAATTCCAAGCAATCTGTGGAATTTAAATCATATTGGCATTCGGAATTGTAGCATTCCCAATCACAGTTTTGATATTCAAGTTTTCGTACTTAGCATAATTATTTTGAATCACAAGTAACACAGTCACCTCAATCATATAGACATTCTTCAATGTTACATTTTATATCACATATTTAGTTACCAAATTAAAGTATTTCACAATCTTAACAGCAATCTCCATAATCAAATTAGCAAATTGAAATTTTACATTCACTATCACAAATTCCATTTCCTCACTTCTCAGCTGTGCAATTTGAGTTTTAAAAGCAGCAATCTCCATTATCATAATTGCATTCTTATATTAAGCAATCAGTATCACATTCAAAATTTTACATTTTTTCCTTGTTACACTTTTTTCCTGATTTTTCATAGCAGCAATTTCAATTTTACCACATGCATTGTTATGTGTTACATTGCGAATTGCAACCTAAACTCTCATCTTTCAAGTATTCCAAGCTACATGAATCTGAGCATATTAATGTTTCTTCGCTTTATAGTATCCTTGTTTTCTAAGCTGATTTTAAATTATACCAATAGAAATAATTGGCATAGCTAGAAACACAAGTTTCATATTTCTGAGGAAATATATCTGAGCAGCCATAGATGAATATGGTAAAGACTGCATGGATGATAACTAGTAGATTAAGTAAATTCAAGATGCTGTCTTAAATCCTATGAGAGATTTTAGGAGGTTTTTTATAATGCTTAAATAGCAAAGCTTTATCTATTCAATAAGTAAATAAAACTACTATAAAAGCGATGTATGTTAAAAAGGGAATTCCTGCTGAATACACAAAGACTGTGAAGAGTACGGCTAATATTTCCGAGTACATTATTGAAATATTGAATTCAGGTCCAACCATGCTTCTGTTGAGTTCCAACTAATTTTTAGCTTTCTTAATCTTTAAATTCTATAATAGTTTCTATGAAGGCCATAATAAGAGTTTGGTTAGAGTTGGTTATACAATGAAAGCAAATATAGTTAAAGTAATAGAATTTCCAACGTCTAGGTATCAATATCTAGTAAAATCTTCATATTTATCAAGATTAGCAATTAGAGTGATAAAGGCAGTATTAATAAACGAAGCTATGAATATTTTAGCCATAATAGATTTATATATTTAACTTAAAGTCTAATTTCCTTAGAACTTTGTGAGGACAGCAAAAATTAAGTTGATGAGAGTATTTAAAACTATTATTATGATAGTATTTGAAGTTTTTTAGGTAATTAGTTACAACTCTTTCGTTTTGAAATCCTAGCAGAATGAAGATAATTCAGTGTCTTCAAAAATAATTTCGTTTCAATCTTATTCTAAGCATCAGCAGTAATAGCAAATGTCGTTATTTATAAAAGTCTTAGAAGCAACTTCTAATGGAAATTTTGAAATATCGAAAGTAGTTTTATCCTCTACTATTTTAAAATATACTTAGCACTCTGGTTTTGTAAACATATCTCACTCTATATCTTTAAGTTGCTTTATCAAAAATACCGCTCCTATTAGTATAGTTATAACTAATATCCACGAGAAAAGTGCTCTCACTATTTTTTTGTGTTTACCTAAATTTTCCCATATAATATTCTCAGGAATTTCAGCTTCTTATACCACTAAAGATTTAGCTCCGTTCCATTTTAACTTAGAAGATTATAGAATTTATAAGCTGAATCATTTGCCATATTCTTTTAGGCACTTTTGCTATGATTCTTTATATTAGAATATTACAAAGACTTTTTCTATGCTGAAGCTCTGAATGTTCTAATGTTATTATTTTATTTCCTTTATCTTCGATTCAATTTTATCTAATTTTATGACTTTTTTCTCTTTATTTTTATTTTAAGCAATCTTTTGTAATATTTTTGCCTTTTCATTACTAAGCTATATTATGGATTTATAATTCCTTGCGAAGCTAACTTCGTAGACTTCTCCAAATCTTTGCTAGAAAAAATCTTGAATTTCCCTCTAAGTAATTCCTGAAGTTGGTAAACCACTAATTTCTACTGCGTATTATTAGACCGAAAATTCTGTTTCTTAGTAGCTTCTTTTGATACTATGGATTCTAAACTTGTAAAAATATATGAAAACTATTAAAATAAGAGAGTTCGCAAAATCTATTGCTGAATATATAAAAAGCTTTTATTTAGATTCATTCAGTAATTTTTCTTCTTTATCTTTGTAACCTTCCGTTATATAGTCATCGAGCCATTAAAGCTCAAATCCTTTAACTTTTGATAATCTTTGATAGATCAGAGTTTCGTTAAAATGTAAAGGCATTTTGCTCGAGCCAGTATCTAAGTTTCCAATGGTAAAATAGTCGATATATTAAGCTGACATTCCACTAAATCAACCCCCTTGATAGTTTTATATGACCAAATATGTGGAGTTAGCACAGATAATAGCTAAGCAGATTGCTAATCATTTTAGGAAATCAAAATATAAAAATAATCCTAGTCCATACTTTTATAGTACGCTAATATCAGTCTTAAAAACTGGGTATTGACAATGATTTTCCGAATCTAAAACTGAATTTTATAGCCTATACATATTAGCGATGGCTTAGTTAGGCTTTTACTAATAACTCTATAAGGAATTATTTTCCTATATAAAGTCTGTAGTATCCTCTAAAGGTCTTGATAAAACTAACTGAGAAAGTCTTCTCTAAACAGCTTCATAAGCCTAAGCCATTTAATAGCTTAAACTAAATATAAAATAGTTAATTATTATATTTAAAATTAAATAAAAGAGCTTAGAAAATCTAAACCTAGGAATTACTCTTTCTCTTATTAATTTCTAAGAGGTTGTAGATTTTAACAAAGCATTATAAGATTAAATTTTTCCTAAGAAAGTAAATTATTTATTATCCTTATATTAAGATAAAACAACCTGAATTCATTTACTGAGTGTTCGTTAATTCTTAATAACCTATTTAAGTTTGCTAGCAAATTAGTTATTCTAGAATTTAACTTCAATAGTATATTTACATCTTCAGGGAGATAACTTAATTTTATCCTATTCAATAACTCACTTCTCAATTTTCGTTATTTGAGTATATCATCTTTTTCTTAATTTAATTTGCTTATAACTAAGAGAGCCTTTCATATTAAAACTAAAAGGCTTTAGATAGAAAGCTTGTCAGGAAATTAGCAGCTAGGTTTGGAGGATTGAGTATTATCCTCAGTTTCATTAGAGTGATTAACCTTCTTTGATACTTTCACTCAAAATGCTAAAATTTATTTAGTTACCAGTTATTTCCTTTGAGTATTAATCTAATTGCATTAATATCTCTTAATGTAGTTACTCTAGTCAAATATTACAATATCTTGTTTTATCTAAAAGGATGCTTTTATAATTTTAACTATGTTCATTGTAATAGAAATAATGTACTAGACAAGGAGGTAAAAGATTGAAAAAGGAAGATTCAAACTAATATAAAATTGCTTTAATTCATAAATATAAAAAAGCAAAGCCATAATGATAAGCATAGCTATTCAAGAGATTTAGTGCATTAAAGTTTTATTTTATAGAAAATAAAGGACAATAAATAATTAAAGCTACAGAGTCCTTACTCTATATAAGTATTAATCTTCAAATATTAAAGTTGTTTCATTTATTATTCAATAACTTAGAATGTTAACGTTAGTTCTTTCCATTTATGAAAAGAAGAAGCATTATTAAAATCCTTTTATTATAATTTAGCATCATTTTCTTAAGAAACTTGAGTAACTACTTTATGAATCAGTAGTTTAGTACTGATTTATGATTTTTAACTCTCTAATATAATTTTATCTAGAAGTAAGAGTATCTAGAATAGTTTATTACCAATGCTTCTTACTCTTTTATTAATCTATTAATCTAACTAAACCTTAGAAAATAGCTAGCTAAATATCTATAAAGAAGTTTAGCCTAAAGCCTCTATAATTTCCATAATTAAATAGATTATCTAAGGGTAGTAGTTGTATTACTTTAATAGGCTTTATAAAATTTTTACTCTAGTCCTTTATTACTAAACAGGTGTCTATGTAGCTCTTTATAGTGATTTCATTTATATATATAAGAAGCAAAAGTTAAGGCTAGATATAATCTAAAGCTTTTGATATAAAGGCAGTATAATAAATAAAAGGTATAAACCTTAATATTAAAGTGGAAGTATATTAAAGGAATTAGATGCTTGCTTTATAACTATTTACTATAATTTTAGTAGCATTAGAGCTATATTAATGTGAGATTGCTTTATGTTTAATGCTAACAATATATTATTAACGTAAACTGATGTAAAGCTAATAAATTAACTGGTTAAAGTTTAGAATTAAACTGCTAATTATAAATCAGCTTATGAAAGAATGAAACCCAACTAAGCTAGTAAGAGATTAAATTTTCAAATTTTAGAGAATAAACTAAATCTCTATCCTCTGATAATTTTAAAAAGGAAGGCCATTAATTATAAAGCATTTAAGCTAAACAAAGCATGAATGCAAACAATAATCATTACATAACTATGAAATTTTTTAGTGACTAAGTAAATTAAATTACAACTACTCAAGGAATATCTTAAAAATGATGCTGAAGAACTATTTATAACTAATTAATTTTGTATATATCTTAGAGTAATATAATAACACTTATTATCATTAAGCTTCTTCAATAAATCCTAAAGAAAATTCTTTGAAAAGAATGGGAGAAGAAAATTAACCTTACTTAATCAGTTAATTAAATTTAGGATATTCTTTTATGAATACATGGACAGATGGAAAGAAGAGTGCGAAAATTATATTTAAGGGTTTTATCTACCTGGATATGAGCCATAGGAGGTTGAGACTCTTTATCTAAGTCAAATATTGAATAGAGAATTGATGTAAATCTATAACCTTTAACTTTAGCATACTATTTATATAATTATTAATCTAAGCACTTAAATATGATTATAATTTAATAAGATTTAGATTTTCTCATTTAAACTAAAAGGATTCTTTTTCCAGTTCTCCTAATTGCTCCTATATAAATTATTTTGACTATTCAAATAAAATTGAACTCCATTAATCTTTTTATGCATCATAGATATATATTTTTTCTCTATCAAATACGTATATTTAATTTTCATCAATAATAGGACTTTAGTAGCAAGGTTATCCTGGATAAGGCTTATTTGATATTTTAATCAATTATGGATTATTTCTTTCTCACTTCAACTAGTAAACACCATCAAGAAACTCGCCAAATACGTAAACTATTCCTTGTTCTTAATCTTTTATTATACTGATTGATGAGCTTTAGGGCAAACAGATCTTGGCTTTTTCCCAAACGTTTAAATTAATATCATATACTTAAACTTAGCACAGTCTTTAGTAATCTTTATCGATTCCTCCTAGCATTACTATGTCTTAATCTATCAATATGCAACCTTAATTTTTTCCTTGGAACTCTATATCTTCAAGTTAAAAAAATTGTTGTAAATTGAAATCAAAGTATTCGCACTTTTACTGATCTTATTAACTAGATAAATTTCCTGAAATAATATAGATATATCTATTGTTATTTACTATTCCTTAAACTAATCCAGGACCACTTCTAGGAAATATCATTTCTACTGTAATCAATACTTAAAAAGATTCTCTCTCAATTACCTAAAAGCTTTTAGAAAAGGCTCCGTTTATTTTTCCTCCTGCAAGGAAAATAAGATCCTAAGTATAATAAACAGAACTTTCTTCATCCATTCTAATTTAACTTTTTTGAATTTTTTATTCTTAAAACGAGATTCCAGTTTTAATTAAGCGTGTATTAGCATCCTTTAAGAAGAAAACATTTTGATTCATTTTACCGTCAAATTAACTATTAAATGAAAAACTATTAGAGTAAAAGGACTATTATGAGATATGGCAATTCATTGAACTTAAACTTTGACATTTGGATTATTTATCTAAATTGGTAGCTAGTTTTTACTTAATTTGCTTTAGCTTATATCTGAATTCTTAAATGCTAGGTCTTTCTTAATAATTATAACTAAATGATTTAGTTAAAAGATCTGCAAGCATTTCCTCTTTCTATATTTCAGCTGAAAATTATGGATGCAATTTTTGCTAAAATAATAGTTAACGAATTTATCTGAAAGATGTTTAATTTGGTCAAGGCATTGTTTCGTTAAAAATTTCGATAGCGACACAAGCTAATGACCAAATATCACTTTAAATATAAACGCTTTAATTAAGTAATTCAGGCGCCATCCATTAAATTGTACCTCTGATTTTTGAAGTTATAGAGCTTTATTGCTAAGTACTGATAACAAAATCTGCTATTATAGGAGAGTCATTTTCATCCATTAAAATATTTAGTGATTTAATGTCTAAATGAATTAAACCTTCTTTGTGAATAGCCATAACTCCTTAGGCAATCTAACCAAGCAATGTTATCTTTTTTATAAATCTGGCTTATGGGTTTTCTTTAAATTAACTGAACAAAGTTTGATTTTGGATAATTCGATATAAGGTTCCTCTTTAGTAATAATTCGTAAAATGACAAAAAATATAGTTATATTCTTCTGAAGTATCTATAGCTACGCCTTTAATTCTTAGAACTCTTTTGTGATTTATTAGCAAAAGTGACTTACATTCATTATAAAAGTTATCTATTAATTCTTGCTAGTCAATTGGCCATATTTACTAGAATATTCTGAGAGCATAATCTACTCCTTCAATTTATATTTTATAAGCTTTTCCTCATGTGTTTTCTTCAATAAGTTTCAAACAATTTAAATCTTCTCGACAAGGAAAAAGCTCTTTATAACTCCATAATCTTATAGGAGCAGTAGGATCTCTACTAGCTCCATTATTTTTAAGCAATTCTCATATATCTTCTACAGATATCTATTTGGTTTCCTCCATTTTAATGTTGATTTATAATTAAGCTATTATTTCATAACTTTATATATCAATCTTTACTAAAATGTAATACCCTCCATACCCTTAAACTATTACTAACTCTCTTTAATAATTCATTCTTTCTATTTGTTTTATCTTAAACACTTCTAAGAACAAGAAGCTTCAAGTACTATTAATAAAGATTAAAGTACTTAGAGGATATAATTAAAGATATAACTAGATTTAGAAATATATAGTAGAAATAACTAGGCAAGTGAAGTAGTAAAAATAACTAAGTCTGACAAGAATTTTAAATTACTTTATACTATAAAATTAGTTTAATACTCACTAGCTTTATATTATATTTGATACTTACTCTCTTTAACTCTTTTCATCTTAACTTCTAATGTTTTCTATCTAAGTTAAATTACAAATCACTAAGGCTAAGCATTAGTATACTAACTACTATAAACTATGCTTCTTTAAGTTAATTTATTTCTGTTTATGTAACCAAGTAATTATTATTTAAAAGGAAGTTAAAGGTATTTATATAGTAGAAGCATCTAAATGCTTAGTATAATTAAGAAGACTCTAAACACTTAAATGATTAAATTATCTATTTCATAAGAATCTACTATTAACTATAGCTTATTCAGCATCTAAGCATATTAAAGCTAAGTCTAATACATAATCTACTTTAGTAATCAAGCATATTTAGTAAAGCTTATCTATATCTATAAGCAATGTATATATAGACTAAGGATAATTAACTCTAAAGCAAGCACTTAACTTTAAATCTCTATTAAACTATTTAATTAAATTAGTTAAATTAGGATAAAGAAAGCTATTCAAACAGGTAAAGATAGTTAGCTTAATCTAAGTACCTAGTTATCCCTTAATAGCTAATAGTGCTTAATAAGAGATAATAAGTTAATACTTTATTTTAAATAATTACCAATTATAGCTATAAATTAATACGCTTATTGTAGTTAAGCTTCCTTTCTTTATAAGAGTAATATAAATAAGAACTATTTATATTAAACTGCCTTTAGCATTATAAATAGATGCGCTTTAGCTAATTATTTCTTAGATATAACTTGAATTTTACTATTTCAGAATGCAAAAATAGAAATAGCCAAGAGCTATTCTAAAGTATAGCTAAATTTATTATTCTATTAGTTTATTTCAAAGCTAGATATCTTAATCAAAGCTATTAAAGAAGCTAAAGTTTTAATATTCTCTGTCAAAAGAAATAAATATCAAGCTTTGAGATTTATCTAACTTGCTAAACTTAAATTGTAATAGAATTCAAAAAGCAACATTCTTTAGGAATAATGGGCCTTTATCTTCTAAATTGAGTATTACTCAATAAATTGGGAAATAAGAAGTTAGAGAACTAAAAGTATAAAAGGCTTAGCATGAATTAATAGTTGACTAAGCTTCTTTAATATATTATAAAATATAATATATAAGTATTTCAACTTTTAGTATTAGATGGCTTTATGAATTATGGGTAAATATAAGCAGCATTGCATATAATGACTAATAATATCTAAATAGTTCAGATATCTGATTTATATAATGATAGAATTAGGTTTAGAAGTAATTAGAGTAATTAATAGTAAATTAGACAAATGTATATAATATAACTCTAAGAATTTAATATATATTGCATCAACTATACACTTAATATAAATGCAAGTATATTCAATAATCCATTTCATTATTCTCTTTATTAGAATCTATAAAACTTAACTTATAACTATTTACTATCTTATAAGCATAAGTTCATAGAAACTAATATCAATGTAAGTACTAATTTTAGAAATTAGCTAGACAATTATTAAATTAGTAGTTATAATGTTAAATTAATATTAAACTTTGCTTTTATTATCTATTTCCAAAGCTAGTTATATCATACTATTTAGTTATTACTTAAATCTAATCTTATTTAACAATTAAATAAATTGGATTATAGAGTGCGTAGCACTATCATTGGAGCGCCTCTTTAAATTAATTTTATTTAATGTCAAAAAATAAATTTTATGGGTCTCTCTATCCTTGTTTTCTCTTACTGCAGTACGTCCCTGTAATGTTTCCTTCCAAAGCATAGGATGCAATATGCGATTACGGGTACATCCTTCCCGACCTACGGTGAAGAAGGTTTTTTCCTGGCATTCAGAGTTCTCCAGCTTGTCGAATCTTCTTTCTCTTGTTATTGGTTTCTCTTTCTCCGATTTATCCTCCGTCCGCGCTCATTTTTTTAGTTTCCTTGCTGTGCCTCCAAGCAGCATCCGAAGGAAAAAGCTTTGCACCCTATTTAAAATCTATATAATTAATAAAATACTACTATTTTTCTTAGGCTATTAAAGATAGTAACTAAAGAAGCTTAGCTAACTATACCAAAATACCTTACAAGCATTATTAAAACCTATCTAACTAACTCTTTACATAATTTGCTTAATTTAAAATACAAAGGTATTATACTAAGAATAATTAAGTCTAATACTTTTATTATAATTAGTTTAATCATAAGAGATCTAGCTTGGTAATTAAAAAGCTACTAAAATAAAAGTTACTAAGTTAAGATTATTTTGACTCCACATATATATAAATAAACCATAGAGTACAAAGACTTAAGATATATAAACATTTAGCAAATATTTAATTTAAACTATATTCCTTAAGCAATATTTAATTATTAACTTGAGCGATAGATTAGAATTTTTACTTAAAAGATAGGATTTAATTAAAACAAATTAAGTTCATTGCTTAACTTCTACCTAAAAGAAAATTTAACATGTTAAAGGATCTTTCACTGAAGCCTATGTAACTATCGTCATATTTCTGTTTAAATCAATATAATGTCTGAAAAATCCTTCCGAGTCTACTTTTATCAAGCCTGCTTCTGGGTAACCTATGAACTTATTATTTTAAGAATTTTTATCGAAAGGTTTATACCAACTCTAAGAGTAAACTGAGACTTAATCTGCACAGAAACTTATTTCTTAAACTAAGTACGAATTTGATTTTCCTGTAGAAAGTTACGCTCTTAAAAATGTTTCTTTTTCGATAAATACGTTATCAGTTCTTAATCTAACTAGAACTGAAACTTTAGGATCTCCTCCTGGTCCATAACTATTCAAAATAGATCCTGAAAAAGCACCAGTCATAACCGATTTTTTGGTGATATATCCTGCGTCATATGAACCTCCATTAATCGAAAATTCTGCATAAGTAACACCATTGCTGTCTAAAGTCAATGTTAAACCTCTATAATCAGCTGGGCTTGACTCTAAGAAAGTTTTGTACAGTTCAGCTCCTTAACTATTTACTTTCCTAATTCATCAATCTTAATATTAGAACTAATTTATGAATACCCTACTTCATAAACATTTCCATTTGTATCTCTCATAGATATGGTACTAAGTTTTTCTTGAGTATAACTTTGCTTTTGCAAGAAGAACTTATCTATTCAGTGATTTTGAGAAAAGCCTATAATAGCCAATATCAATAGGAAGGAAATTTTAATTTATACATGCTAAGTACCAAAGTGAATTTATATGGTTTTGAGTTATCTTAAATAATAAAAGAATAATTGAAATTACTAGAAACCTAACTTGCTTGATAGTTATAGATAATTTAATTGAAAGATTAAGAAGCTTGGTTTAATATATAAACTTTAAATTAATAGTGAAGCATATGTCTATCAGTCCATAAATAAAGGAATAAAATTAATAATACTAAGTAGTTTTATAATAATGGAAAAGAAACTAAAATAATAAATTGAGCTAAAAAAAAAAAAAAAAAAAAAAAAAAAAAAAAAAAAAAAAAAAAAAAAAAAAAAAAAAAAAAAAAAATGGACGAAATATAGAATTCACTAGTTTTTAATAGTGACTCTTCTTTAATTAATTTCAAAGAAGCTGCAAATTCATAGGAAAAGCATAGGCAGGTGCATTAAAATCTCCAAACGAAAGATTTGGAGTAACTACAAATTAAATAAGTAAACCTAATAATGAATTTATTAAGACAACTACTTAAAAATTGTAGTCAAAAACCGGAAAACAAATTCATACGCGTCCCATTAAAACTACTTAGGAACTCTCTTCAACGTGGATATTAATTGTAGCGTATTATGAAAGTGAAATCAACCTATAAATAGATGAACAGATTAACCGCCTAAAATAATACCGCGAAAGATACGAAACGATTACCTAAGAAATCTTTCCAAAAATAAGATATTATCTTAGATAGTTAGAATTCAAAAGATATACCTTCAAATCCTAATTAAAATTCAAATAAAGATATCCTTTTATGGTAGTCAAAAATAACATAAACTTAAGATTCATTTTTGAATAATACTAATTAACAATTCTATTAAATTTCAAATAACGAAATTAATCAGAAATAAAATAATACTACTAATCCTGATAATTCAAATAATCATTATTTACCTGATCTTCAGAGCAAACAAGCTTAAAATTAAACTGCTGATTTAAGAAATGTAATATAAAATCAAATAATTAATTAGTCTAATGAGAATTTATTTACCTTAGAAATAAAAGAACTTAAACATAATATATAAAGACTTATAGATAAGAACCAATAATTAAATGAAATGTTAATTAATATAAAAGCAAAATATGAACGAGATATTGAAACATTGATAAGTAACTAAGAAATATCCAAAATATATTATAAAACTTATATAAATAAAATTTATTAGAAATATAAACAATTATAGAACAATTTTTAGTCAATCAAATCTGATATATAGCAATATCACAAAAAAATGCTATCAAAATAACTAGTTCATAAAATTACTTAAACAAACTTCTCCACTTATTACAGTAACTAAATAGTTTAAACAGATGAAATAATTAGTATATTTCAAGAAATTTAGATATAATAGAAAAACTATGAGAATTAAGTCAATTCAAAATATGAAATATAATCTAATTAAGAGATTCAAATTGAAGCCAATGCTAATTAAAGCTTTACTTAAGCTTAAATGATAGGAGCAAATAATTCACTATGCCAAAACTTTAATAAAATTAAAAATTTTACTTAAATTGAAATAGATAACTTTCTAAATAAAACTTAGCAAGGATATCAATAGACTATATTAGAATAGAACTAATATTTACTTCAACAAATTACCTAATAAAAAATAATAAACGAAATTTAACTCCAAGAGTTATATTCTTAATATTAAAAATTATAAAACTAAAATAAGTAATTTATAGATTAAGAATAGAAAGCTTAAATGGAAATTTTAACTTTTAAAATCGAATTAGATAAGTAAAGATAATAAAAATATGAAATAAATATAGCTTTTCAAAATTAAATTCTATTAAAAAATAAGGAAATTCAAATGTATAAAGAATTATTTTAGAATTAAATCTAACATACAAAAGAATTCAGTAATTAATAGTAATTTTAGAAGAAGTAATTTGTAGATGCATAAACTTAGACATTATATGGAAATATTTAAACAAAGGATAGTATTATCTAAACAGATAATATAAATAAATAATAAACAGCTTTTTTGTGTCAAAAATTTACTCAAACAAATATAATCAAGCAAGACAAGTTAATGTAAACTTAAAATAATTAATAGGAAGCATAAACTAATACTATTATAACATAACATAATAACTAATACTGTCAAATAAAATTGCCAGATGAAGATTTTGTTTTACTATAGCATTAATATCACTAACTCAACTTAAAATTCATTTAAAGTACCCAAAATATGTAGACACTTGAGATAAAAATAGAAGAGTTTTAAAAACTTAATTAAAATTTGAAAAAAGATATATTTAATTATTCTACTAAAAGATGAAAAAAAAAGATTAATAAAACTAAACAGATTCGATCGATGCTATTTATCAGAATTAAGCCTTATCTTCCAATATTAATCTTAATATTCTTAAAAGGAAACATGAAGAAGAAGATAAAACAATTCCGCCAGCAAAACGTATGAGTAAACATAATAATAAAAAAGAGTGCGATTAAATAATATGTTATTTCAATCTGACTAGTCTATAACTTTAAAAGTTTATTAAATCCGAAACTTGAAGACGTCCATAGTACGAAATGCACAATATATAAGGTAGATATGTCACAGTTACTTAAGATTTAGAATAAGGTACATGTGATAGTGTGAAAAGTAAAATTGATATAGATAGAAAGCTACTTAAAAAATATACGACGTAAGTAATATATATTTTGATACAATATTTTCATTAACATCCTGAGTATGGAAAAAGATTAGTACATATTTAGATTAACCAATAAGGATAGAAAAGCATTTGCATTTACGAAAGTGGTCTATCTGCAGGCTCGGAAAAAATTAGAAAGGACTAATAAATTTAAAAAATAAAGATGGGACATATAAATATTAATGGAATAGCGAGCAAGTGCTTGAATATTGAAGAATTTATCAGAGATAACAGTATAGATATTTTATCAATAAACGAAACCTGATAAAAAGATGACTTTCCTCCAATATTGATAAATGGATTTAAAACATATTTTAAGAACTCAGGAAAAGGAGGAGGTGTATGCTTAATTGTAGGAGAAGAATTTAATAGTACAGAAATACATATATAAGTTGAAAAAGAAATAAATAGATTCATAACAATTAAACTGGATAATATTTTAATCACGTCTTGTTACATGCCTGATAATGGAAAAAGTTAAGATGTTAAAGATTTAGCTTATGAACAACTAAATACATTGCTGAATTTATATAATGATAATCCACATATACTAATGGGAGATTTCAATGCTCTTTTATAAGGCTTCGGTGATAATCCTGAAAATGCTTATGATAATAACATTAGACTATAAGAATTCTTACTATAAAACGATCTTGAGATAGTGAATGATAGCAACATTAATACATGTATTCACAAAGGAACAGGAAAAACGTATTGTAATGATTATATCATTATAAACAACCATTTGAACGTTAATTAGTTTGCAAATTTCACTGCTCATAATAATAGTTTATTTTCTGATCATATTCCAATCACTGTCGACTTTATCAATAATTCTATAGTATATTGGGAAAAGATAACTCAGAGAAAATATAAAATAAATAGGTTATAAGATGCAATAGATAGATAAAAATATTAAGAATCTTTCCTACAAACTTATCTAGAATTCTTTTAAATAGATTAAGATAATCTTGAAGATTAATATGAATGCATCAAAAGTAATATTTAAGACAATGCTGATCAAACATTAGGTTCGTTTATTCCAGATTCAAATTATAACAAACTTCCTCGAGCTCTCACAAAGAAATATATAGAGGCAAAAAGAACTAACTCAGAATATAAGGAAGCTCACGTAAGATTTGGAAGAATAAACTAGCAAGTAACTAATCTTCATGAGGAAGCAAAACGACTTTGGAAAGACTTCAAGTATAATCTATGAAAATTTAAAAAAAACAAAGCAAAAAAGAAATTTCTACTTCTTAATGGAGATTCTAGGGAAATTTTTTCACAGGCTAAGAAAATTCTAAATCCTTTGAAGAGAAATACTATGAACTTTAATTAAGAAATCAAAAATAAATTCATTGAATCATGGGAAAATTGTGTTTTTAACAAGCATTATAATCTAACTCAAGAATAGATAAATCTTAGTAATTAAAAAATAGATAAAATATACGATAATATTTAAGAAATTAAAGATTATCCACTCTCGTATTTGTAAGGATTTGATCTTTTTACCATAAAAGAAATCTAAGAAATTATAAAAGAAATTCCGAATGGAAAAGCAGCTGGTCCAGATGGAATAAAAGGCGAACTTCTGAAATATGGTGGATAATATTTATTAATAATTCTTCATTCTTTTCTGAATAATATGCTAAGACTTGGAAGAATCCCTTAGGAATTAAATATATCGGTGATAATTCCAATATTTAAAAAAGGAAATAAAGATGATTGGAAAAACTGACGACCTATTTCTCTTATTAATACTATTCTAAAACTATATGATAAAGCTTTAACAAAAAGATTATACAATCTGATTTATTAGAGAAATTTGATTCACCCTTCATAAATGGGATTTATGAAAAACAGATAAACAACTTAATAAATTTGAATAATATAACAAATAATTGATAACTATCGGAAATGTGCTAAAGGTAAGACTAAATTGATAGCAACACTGATAGACGTTGAAAAAATGTTTGACTCAATAGAAAGAAGACTCTTGTTTGATTAACTTAAGAGAGTTAAACTACCACTTGGAATAATAATAGCCTTAGAATCGTTTTATAAAAACCTAAATTCTTCATTTATCATAGATGGTAAGAGCACCAGAACTTTATAATTCAACAATGGAGTTATGTAAGGAAGTTCTCATGGACCAGTTTTAGCATTATTGTATTATGACATAGTAATTAGATATCTGGAAAGTAAAAGTAACTAATTGGGATTTAAATGCCAGGATTCAAGTATTAGCTTCGCTTGTAGAGGATGGGCAGATGATCTTATTCTTCTTTCCAAATCTGCAAAGTAGATGTAGAATTTAATAAATGAAGCAAATAAAGTTTTTGCATGAACACATTTAAAGATTAATGTTACCAAATCCGAATGCATCTAATTTCTAAAGAAGAATCAGAAATAATAAATTTTAAATTTATGATTAGGAAATTAGCCAATTGCTTAAAAAGAACAAGTAACATATTTAGGAGTTATTCTACATTAGAAGAAGAACTTAAATCCCCATTGCAAAGAAACTGCATTCAAGTATATAGCTGCAATGAAGAAAGCTGTTTTTTAACTGATGAGATATAAGAATGTAACTCCTTGACATTTTAAAACTTTATGTAGACTTTTTACATTACCTAAAGCAGAATATGGAGGAGACTTAGTACCATGAAGTATTCAAAAAGGAGTAACTGGAGTTCTGAACAGAATAGAATCAAGCATGAGATTAATTTCAAGAAAAGCTTTTTAAGTAGCAACTTCAACATTTAATGAATCATGTTATATAGACCTGAATTGATTACCCTTTAAGCACATTATGGCTATAAAATTCTTCAGATTCTACCATAAAATTAAATAAGAAAGTACTGATTTTCCAAGATCAACAATAGGCTCTCTTTTCATTAATATATGGAAAAAAGGATTTCAATACTACGATTAAGTGTAGCAATTATCAGACCTTTATAATATCGATCTGCAGAATTAATAGAATAATACCAATCTTAAAACTTTTACTAAACATGTAAGAGAAAAAATACAACAATATTTCTACAAAGTAGCTACTAAAAAATTTATGAGGATGAAAACAGCTAGAGTATATACTGAATAATTTGGTAATCTTTAACAATTTCCACAAATTACTTATACTAAATTAAACAAATAGTATAGACGAGAAATTATCAGTATATATAAACTTAGAACCTAAACTTATAATTTCCGTAAGGATCTTTAAGATCGTCATTACCCCATTGATAATCCCTATTGTATGTGTGGAGAGTATGAAACTTTCGAGCATATCTTTAAATGTGTGTACTATTCTAATATAATGAATTGATTATCGGAAAATATCGGAAATTATGACTTAAGGCGCCTTATACTATACGATCAAGAATATCTAAACTCATTTTCAAGGTCTAAATTGGAGTATTTAGACTTATAGATCAAAATATTTCATAAGAAGCTAATGACAAGGAGACTTGAGATTCTAGAAATGGAGAAAGCAAAAAAGGAAGAAGCTAAAGATGAATAGAAAGAAGAACTAATTAAAGAAAAATGATGAGATGTAAACAAGATTAAAAAACTATTTAAAAACATTTACTAACGTCTATAATTGAAAGAAGCAATTCTTGCAATTAAAGACGTCAAAAAACTCTTTTAGTTTAAATTTAATTTAATTTAATTTAATTTATTTAAACATAGACTAATAAATATAAAAAAGAGTACCTAGAATAAAAGATTAGTATAAATGAAAAAGATTTATTAAGCAAAAAGAGCATTTATTAAAAATTTAATTTAATTCTTTGAAAAACCAAATTGAAATTAAGCCAAGAGGATTAAAAGGTGGAACAAGTTGATTTCAAAACTGTCTCTGAAAGCAAGCAAATTCGTCATATCTCTACAAATAAAGTGTAAATGAAAACTAAGAGAATCAGAAAAAAATATAAAATCCAAACAAGCATAATTTAGTTAAATACAAATAATATAAATAAATGTATATATCAGAAATTTAATAAACAAAAAGATTTTCATTAATTATTACAAGAATTGAAAAATTAAAAGGAAATTAGATCATAGTAATTAGAAGAATAGCAAAAAATATATAGAAAGGATCTATAAATATACATTGAGGATATTTTAATAAAAATAAGTAATATAATATCTAATATTAGAAAAAAATCTGAATATCTTATTGCTTCAAGAAACTAAAACAACTAAAATATATGCAATATTAAATAAAAAATTCAAATAATATTTTTATAAGAAACAGAAAAAACAAAAGACTAATTTGCTTTTTTTAAATTAAAACGAGTTGAAGAAGTCCAAATAGAACATAATTTAAATATAATATAAGCATTCATAATAAATGTATTAATCATAATAAATATACATGCCAACCAGTAATTACTCAAAGAAACTAATATATAATATCTATTAAGAACTAGAATTATAGTTAATTAGCTTAAGAATGGTAAAATAGTTATATGCGGAGATTTTAATGCTAATTTAAATAAATAATAAGATATAAAATACGTAGATAAACTACTATAACATTTCGTGAGAATTTTTGAATTAATAGATATAAATGAAGAAAGAAAACTTGTATGGTTAAGTTAACATAACAAGATAAATAATGATTATATAATCATTAATTTAAAAAAGATCAGCATAAAAGGTTCAGATTTTAAGTATAAGGAAAAATAGGAATAGCAATAGATAATTTTTTATTTATAACATAAATTTAAATTAAATAATAAATTATCTAATTAAATGAAAATTTAAAATATTTAAAATAAGATATTTGAAAATAAACCTATAAAGAATAATACAGAGGAACATATGAATTCTTTAATTGATTAATAGATGAACAAATTTGTGAATAATAAGATTTAATTGTAAATCTAATTCATATATCTACATTCAACATAGTGGAAATTAAAAATAAGCAAAAAGTTGAGCAATTTTAAAAGCAATACTAATAGATGCTGAGAAAAAATAAAGATTTAATCTATAAATATAAGAAATAAATTATTTTAATAGAAATAATGATTATATGTTAAAAATTAAAAAGAAATAATTAAAAGAAAAAAATATAGTAAAATAATAAAAGAAAAATAACAAAAAAATAAAAACAATTAATAAATATTTCTAAATGGTAGTAGCCAAGAAATGGAATATTAAGGCAAACAGATTTTAAGCCCAAAAAAAGAAACATAAATGAAACTAACTAAATTTAATCAGAAAAATTAATTCAAAATTGGAAAAAATACATTTAATAAACAATAAAGCCTGGCTCAAAACTAAATAAAAATTTGATAAAGAATTTGATAAAATATATGGAATTAACATTAAAGAAAGATTAAAAAAATAAAAAATGAGAAATTATATTATTTTAATAAGTTTGAAATGAATAAGATTTTTATCTAACAATAAAGACAAAGGATTTAATTCATCTTTTAATGAACTAATAAAAATACATCTCGCGAACTATGTTAAATACTAATTAAATTTTTATTAAAATTGCTAGAAGTAATAAAAATTATCTACAAAGATAAATTAAATTAAATTAAAATAATAATGATACTCATAAAAGAAAAACATAAAGCTGAAAAATTATCGACACATTGCACTCATAGATGTAATTAAAAAGCTTTTTGTTAAATTAAAAACTAACCAAATATATCAAAAAATATAAAAGAAAGGTTATTAAATAAGGATCAAAAAGGATTTATAAAAAGATGTAATGCTAATAATATGCATACTAAAAGATATAACAGAAACTATAAAATGAAAAGAAAAATGAGGAAAAGGAAATTTGATACCCACGCTAATTAATATTGAAAAAAATATTAAATACAATAAATTGTGAATTTTATATGACCAAATAAAAAGACAAAAATTTTCATAAAATATAATAAGAATATAATTAAAATAATAAAAGATACATACTAAAAAGTAAAAAGAATTTACAAGACAGCTCAAATGGACCATTATTAGCAAACTATACTATGATTTAGTATTAAGATATTAAGAAAATTATGAAATCTAGGTCATAAAATTCAAAAATCTATTATACAAAAACTTGCTTGAAGTAATGACTTAATATTAATAACGAAAAACCAGAAAATGTAAATTTTATTAAACAAAGCAGAGAAAATTTAAAATTAATAAGACTTAATATTAAAACTGAAAATGCGAATTTGTATAAATACTCAAGAATAAGAACATTACGAACGAAAAAAAAGAAATTGAACTTTTTCTTTTAGGAAATAAAATTTAATAAAAATAATAAATTAAATACATATGATATCAAATAATTTAATTCAATCAAGAAAAGATTCAGGTTGAGTAGCTCTTTAAGAAAAGTTAATAATCTGTATTTGAATTATAATAATTAATCTTTAAAAGTTATAAATAAACATAGTACAATAAATTTAAGAACTTATTCAGATTATTAATAAAGCCAAAATTAGAATACTAATCGAAGTGAATCCTATATAGTATTTAAATGAGAATAAAAAATGAATGAAATAAAATTTAAATAGCGCAAAGATAGATAATTAGAAATAACTTAAAAATTACGCAACCATCATTTAAAGAATTATAATTTATAGATTTTAGCTGAAATTAGTTGGAAGACATAACAGCATTAAGATTTTAAAATTCTACAAGAAATAAAAAAATAATTTAAAAATGGTAAAGAAAAAGAAAAAAAGTAGGCAAGATACAAAATTCTAGTAATTATTAAAATAGAGTTAAAATAGAACTCTAAATATAAAAAGCATAAAATATTTAAAAATACTATGAAATAAGCAATTAATAAATTAAAAATTTTAATATAACAAATTATACTAAAGAAATCTAAAAAATACAAGCATATTTTTTCAAGAAATCAGAATATCTGATATGAAAAGGCAAAAATAATATATAAATAGTATAAAAATGAGATTTAATAAAAAAAATACATATAAGAACAAAAAGAATTAATAAAGAATGAAAATTAATTTAAGAATTAGAATTTAATTAATATTTTTTTAAGAAGATCTCTCAAAAAGACATATTGATTAAGATTAAATATTCTGTATAAGTAAACAATAAGAAAAAAAATCTAAAATAAAAAATGAAATGAATAAAACATAAAAATAAACTGGACAGAAAGGCTAGAATATAATAAATTATTAGATATAAATAAATAGGGAGGAGCAATCCTCCAACTGGCATTGACTTAAGATCTTAATATCAGGAAGTATCTTGGGTCAAGAACCGAACAAGAATCTTAATAGGGGCCAAGATAAAACTAAGGCTAAAAAAGCATCAAGAACGTTATTGATGAAAGATGTCAGATACTAAGGTCTCTTAGGAAGCATTCCAGTCACGCCACATAAAAGATGAGACTCACAAAGGATGCTAGCACTTTGTAAGACTTCAGAAAATAATTTTTTTTGTTTTAAAAATCTTTATTAAAGAGCTGCGTACCTTTGAGGTGCTACGCGCTCTCTAATTTTATTTATTTATTTACTTATTTTAATAAATTAAGAAATAAAAAAGAAAAAAAATTAGAAAATATTGATCTTAAACATGTACAAATATAAAGCAAACGTATTAATAAACACTTTACTTTAAAAATTATTAAGAGAAAAATAAATTTATTAGTAACATGAGAATGGAGGAGATTTAAAATAACTATCTCTAAAATTAAATTAAAAGAATAAGGAAAAAAAAATAAAAAATTAAGACCAAACAGTTTCAGAAAAGAAATGAATTCATAAAAATAATTATATTAAGCTGAAATGCGAACACTATATAATTTAATTTAATTTAATTATTAATTATAGGAATATAATAATAATATAAAAAAATATTAATTCTTTAAATAGAGTTTAAATTGTTTATCCTTCTAGATCAATCACTTTCCAAAATATTTATTTTCTCTTCTTACACTTTAATTTCTATACTGCTCTTTTTTTACTTTTTCATGCTTATTTTTATACTTTCTTCCTCTTTTATTTATTTTTAACTTGTATTATCATGTTTATAATCATTAAATTCTAATTTCATTTTTTGATCAAAAGGCACTTATTTTTGTTTAGATTTGGTGATACTTTCTTGGCTAATATTAATAGCTTCTATTTCGCTTTATAAATTTACCTTTTTTTCTTGTTAATCCTTTCTTTAAGATATTATTGTATCCTAATGAATCTAGAAACCAACTTATTTTTCTTCACTTGGAAAAAACTCTTATAATATTTTAGAATATTTTGAGTCTAAGTACAGATCATATTAAATGTTCTCCTCTTTCCTTATAACATGGGCTTCTAAAATAAAAAATTACTATTTTTAAAAGCGTATTACTCGCAACTAGGATTAACCGAAGCCTTTTATTTTCTTAAACATTGCTTATAAAAAATAAAGCTTATTTACATTAAAATTACCATTAAGATAACTGCAATGTTAAAATATCCAGACGGACTATTTATTTTTTCTTATATTGAACTTTTAGAACATCGGTAAACGTCTTGATAGTATTAGGTTGAGTTTTTATATAGTTTAAAAAGTTTACATGCACTTTTATCGTATTCACATTCTATAATATTACATTCTTAGTCACAGATCAAATTTTCCAAATTATTTAAGCCACATTTATTTTTCTTACATGCTGATTCATTGAATTAACTAGGATAATATTAACAATCTTGATTTTCTTATCTGCACTCAGGTATATTACATCTTACATCACATATAATGTCATTAAAAAAATTCTAAGAACAACTATCAGGACATGTACTACAATCCGATCTGTCATAGAGACATATCTCGTTATTACATACTTCATCACATATAGAATCTCCAAGTCAATATAGTTTACATCCAAGTTTTTAGCATTATTCTTCTTGAAAAGTTATTTTTTATTTTTTATACTTTTATATGATATAAGCAATCCCCTAAATCATTTGAACACTCTTCAATATCACATTAATCTTCGCAATTACTATCATTAATATAATAAAAGAAGCATTGCTGTTTTAAATCACAAGTCAAGCAATCTTAACTATCAAAATTGCATTATATGTTATTGCATTCTTTTTAACATTTTCAATTACCAATTTGATTTCAATTACAATCTTTATTGCAATACTAATCATTAGATTATGTTATTGTTTAGCTAGTCTCTTAACAATCTAGAAGATCGTTAAAGCATTTGTTATTAAAGCATTATTGGTTGCATATGCCATTACCTATTTCTTTTCCTAAGCATTTTTCTTCTTTGTCGCATGCTTAATTTTAGCAATCTCCTCCATCAAACCCACAAAAAATGTGAAAGCATTCTCATTGACATTTACCGTCTCCTATTTCTTCTCATTTACATTAAGGTTAACAATGAGTAGAGTTCATTTAAATATACTTATTATATTACTCGCAATCTCCTTAATCAAAGTTGTTTTAAGGATTGTTACAAAGAGCATCACACCATCCATTTTAAAGCTATCTTCTAAAATAAATAGTATTCCAAAATTCATTATAGCAAGTATTTTAATCTCATCCACATAAGTAAGTAAAACATCCTTAATCGCATACATTATTATTGAGCATATCTTAAGTGCATCCCCAGCTACATTAAATTTCATCCTCTAATTCTCTTTAAGCTTTATTTGATAAATATTCTTTGCAATCATCTTTATCAAATTAGCATTCCTCTATATTGCATTGTAAGTCGCATCAACCATCTCCGAGTTGTTTAATGAAGCATAGCTTATTCATATCACAATAACAATCAGAACCATATCAATTGCAATCTTTATTGAAACAAACTTAAGAACATACACCATCTCCTATATTTTTTCATTGACAATCTACACTATAGTAGTCTTATGGTTTATATTGCTATTCGCAATCGCCTCCATCATAGTCACATTCTTCTGTATTGCATATTTCTTCACATACTCCATTACCTTTTTACATTAAGTTGCATCCTAAACTTCCACAATCACATTCTCCATTATCATAATTACAGGATAGAATGTTACATTATATATCGCATTTCTTATTATTCAGCATAGATTCTGGACAATAACATTTCTAATTATTTAAGCAGTCTGCTCCATCAAAGTCACACATGCTATTGTAACATTATAAATCACATTTACCGTTTTTTATATCATTTAGTTTATTGCATAAAAGACTATTTTCTTAGTCTGTATAGCATATGCAATGATAATTATCATAATCAAATTGCTCTTAGTTGCATTCTTGATCACATTCGTCATTATATAACAAATTATCGCTGCAAAATTAGACATTTGAAAGAATGCAATCTCCTCAGTCATAACTGCAAAGAGTGGTATTGCAAGAAAGTTTGCAGAATCCATTGCCAAGTTCTTCTTGCGAGCATGGACAATTCTAACTATATTAGCAATCAAATTAATCGTAATAGCATTCTGGAATGTTACACTCTGGCTCGCATATACCATTATTTATTTAAGTATAGTCACATTTCGTTAAGTTTAAATTGCAGCAATCATATATATCGAACATACAACTTTTAGTTAAACATTATTATTAGCATTTTCCATCTCCCAGAAATTAGTATTAGCATACTTTTTATGAATCTTATAATGGTTCGTTCGTGTTTGGATCTAAGTTATTACAACTAATTTCAAGTTTATCCAAGCAATCTTTGGAATTTAAATCATATTGGCATTCAGAATTGAAGCATTCCCAATCACAGTTTTGATATTCAAGTTTTCGTACTTAGCATAATTATTTTGAATCACAAGTAGCACAGTCACCTAAATCATATAGACATTCTTCAACATTACATTTGATATCACATATTTAGTTACCAAATTAAAGTACATCACAATCTTAGCAGCAATCTCCATAATCAAATTAGCAAATTGAAATTTTACATTCACTATCACAAATTCCATTTCCTCATTTCTCAGCTGTACATTTTGAGTTTTAAAAGCAGCAATCTCCATTATCATAATTGCATTCTTATATTAAGCAATCAGTATCACATACAAAATTTTACATTTTTTCCTTGTTGCACCTTTTTCCTGATTTTTCATAGCAGCAATTCCAATTTTACCACATGCATTGCTATGTGTTACATTGCGCGTTGCAACTTAAACTATCATGTTACAAGTATTCCAAGCTACATGTATCTGAGCAGATTAATGTTTCTTCGCTTTATAGTATCCTTGTTTTCTAAGCTGATTTTAAATTATACCAATAGAAATAATTGGCATAGCTAGAAACACTAGTTTCATATTTCTGAGGAAATACATCTGAGAAGCCATAAATGAATATGGTAAAGACTGCATGGATGATAACAAGTAGGTTAAGTAAATTTAATATTCTACCTTAAATCCTATGAGAAATTTTAGGAGGTTTTTTATAATGCTTAAATAGCAAAGCTTTATCTATTCAATAATTTAAGAAAACTACTATAAAACCGATGTATGTTAAAGAAGGAATGCCTGCTGAATACACAAAGACTGTGAAGAGTACGGCTAATATTTCCGAGTACATTATTGAAATATTGAATTCAGGTCCAACCATGCTTCTGTTGAGTTCCAACTAATTTTTAGCTTTCTTAATCTTTAAATTCTATCATAGTTTCTATGAAGGCCATAATAAGAGTTTGGTAATAGTTGGTTATACAATGAAAGTAAATATAGTTAAAGTAATAGAATTTCCAATGTCTAGGTATCAATATCTAGTAAAATCTTCATATTTATCAAGATTAGCAATTAGAGTGATAAAGGCAGTATTAATAAACGAAGCTATGAATATTTTAGCCATAATAGATTTATATATTTAACTTAAAGTTTAATTTCCTTAGAACTTCGTGAGGCCAGCAAAAATAAAGTTGATGAGAGTATTTAAGACTATTATTATGATAGTATTTGAAGTTTTCTAGGTAATTAGTTACAACTCTTTCGTTTTGAAATCCTAGCAAAATGAAGATAATTCAGTATCTTCTAAAATAATTTCATTTCAATCTTGTTCTAAGCATCAGCAGTAATAACAAATGTCATTATTTATAAATGTCTTAGAAGCAACTTCTAATGGAAATTTTGAATTATCGAAAGTAGTTTTATCCTCTACTATTTTAAAATATACTTAGCACTCTGGTTTTGTAAACATATCTCACTCTATATCTTTAAGTTGCTTTATCAAAAATACCGCTCCTATTAGTATAGTTATAACTAATATCCACGAGAAAAATGATCTCACTATCCTGTATTGTTTACCTAAATTTTCCCATATAATATCCTCAGGAATTTCAGCTTCTTATACTACTAAAGATTTAGCTCCGTTCCATTTTAAATTAGAAGATTATAGAATTTATAAGCCGAATCCTTTGCCATATTCTTTTAGGCACTTTTGCTATGATTCTTTTTATTAGAATATTACAAAGACTTTTTCTATGCTGAAGCTCTGAATGTTCTAATTTTGTTATTTTATTTCCTTTATCTTTGATTCAATTTTATCTAATTTTCAGACTTGTTTCTCTTTATTTTTATTTTAAGCAATCTTTTGTAATATTTTTGCTTTTTCATTACTAAGCTATATTATGGTTTTAAAATTCCTTGCGAAGCTAACTTCGTAGACTTCTCCAAATCTTTACTAGAAAAAATCTTGAACTTCCCTCTAAGTAATTCCTGAAGTTGGTAAACCGTTAATTTCTACTGCGTATTATTAGACTGAAAATTCTGTTTCTTAGTAGCTTCTTTTGATTCTGTGGAGTCTAAACTTGTAAAAATATATGAAAATTATTAAAATAAGAGAGTTCGCAAAATCTACTGCTGAATTTATAAAAAGCTTTTACTTAGACTCATTCAGTAATTTTTCTTCTTTCTCTTTGTAATCTTCCGTTATATAGTCGTCGAGTCATTAAAGCTCAAATCCTTTAACTTTTGATAATCTTTGATAGATCAGAGTTTCGTTAAAATGTAAAGGCATTTTGCTCGAGCCAGTATCTAAGTTTCCAATGGTAAAATAGTCGATAAATTAAGCTGACGTTCCACTGAATCAACCCCCTTGATAGTTTTATATGATCAAAAATGTGGAGTTAGCACAGATAATAGCTAAGCAGATTGCTAATCATTTTAGGAAATCAAAATATAAAAATAATCCTAGTCCATACTTCTTTAGTACGCTAATACCAGTCTTAAAAACTGGATATTGACAACGATTTTTTGAATCTAAAACTGAATTTTATAGCTTATACATATTAGCGATGGCTTAGTTAGGCTTTTACTAATAACTCTATAAAGAATTATTTTCCTATATAAAGTCTGTAGTATCCTCTAAAGGTCTTGATAAAACTAACTGAGAAAGTCTTCTCTCAACAGCTTCATAAGCTTAAGCCATTTAATAGCTTAAACTAAATATAAAATAGTTAATTATTATATTTAAAATTAAATAAAAGAGCTTAGAAAATCTAAACCTAGGAATTACTCTTTCTCTTATTAATTTCTAAGAGGTTGTAGATTTTAACAAAGCATTGTAAGAATAAATTTTTCCTAAGAAAGTAAATTATTTATTATCCTTATATTAAGATAAAACAACCTGAATTCATTTACTGAGTCTTCGTTAATTCTTAATAACCTGTTTAAGTTTGCTAGCAAATTAGTTATTCTAGGATTTAACTTCAATAGTATATTTACATCTTCAGGGAGATAACTAAATTTTATCCTATTCAATAACTCACTTCTCAATTTTCGTTATTTGAGTATATGATCTTTTTCCTAATTTAATTTGCTTATAACTAAGAGAGCCTTTCATATTAAAATTAAAAGGTTTTAGATAGAAAGCTTATCAGGAAATTAGCAGCTAGGTTTGGAGGATTGAATATTATCCTCAGTTTCATTAGAGTGATTAACCTTCTTTGATACTTTCACTCAAAATGCTAAAATTTATTTAGTTACCAGTTATTTCCTTTGAGTATTAATCTAATTGCATTAATATCTCTTAATGTAGTTACTCTAGTCAAATATTACAATATCTTGTTTTATCTAAAAGGATGCTTTTATAATTTTAACTATGTTCATTGTAATAGAAATAATGTACTAGACAAGGAGGTAAAAGATTGAAAAAGGAAGATTCAAACTAATATAAAATTGCTTTAATTCATAAATATAAAAAAGCAAAGCCATAATGATAAGCATAGCTATTCAAGAGATTTAGTGCATTAAAGTTTTATTTTATAGAAAATAAAGGACAATAAATAATTAAAGCTACAGAGTCCTTACTCTATATAAGTATTAATCTTCAAATATTAAAGTTGTTTCATTTATTATTCAATAACTTAGAATGTTAACGTTATTTCTTTCCATTTATAAAAAGAAGAAGCATTATTAAAATCCTTTTATTATAATTTAGCATCATTTTCTTAAGAAACTGAGTAACTGCTTTATGAACTGAGTAGTTTAGTACTGATTTATGATTTTTAACTCTCTAATATAATTTTATCATAGAAGTAAGAGTATCTAGAATAGTTTATTATCAATGCTTCTTACTCTTTTATTAATCTATTAATCTAACTCAACCTTAGAAAATAACTAGCTAACCATTTATAAAGAAGTTTAGCCTAAAGCCTCTATAATTTCCATAATTAAATAGACTTTCGATTATCTCTAATTACTCTAACCTATCTCTAGCTTTAAATCTTTTCTGCCTAAGCTTATCTTTAGTTCTTATATATTCTACTTTATAAGCTAGAATAAATTTTAAATCTCCTTTATTATAACCAAATATAAGGTTTAGAGTATTAACATTATAGATAATAATTTGATAATTAATAGCATAGAAGGTTTAATTTAAGAAAGAAGTATTAATAGATTATCTAAGGGTAGTAGTTGTATTACTTTAATAGGCTTTATAAAATTTTTACTCTAGTCCTTTATTACTAAACAGGTGTCTATGTAGCTCTTTATAGTGATTTCATTTATATATATATTAAGCAAAAGTTAAGGCTAGATATAATCTAAAGCTTTTGATATAAAGGCAGTATAATAAATAAAAGGTATAAACCTTAATATTAAAGTGGAAGTATATTAAAGGAATTAGATGCTTGCTTTATAACTATTTACTATAATTTTAGTAGCATTAGAGCTATATTAATGTGAGATTGCTTTATGTTTAATGCTAACAATATATTATTAACGTAAACTGATGTAAAGCTAATAAATTAACTGGTTAAAGTTTAGAATTAAACTGCTAATTATAAATCAGCTTATGAAAGAATGAAACCCAACCAAACTAGTAAGAGATTAAATTTTCAAATTTTAGAGAATAAACTAAATCTCTATCCTCTGATAATTTTAAAAAGGAAGACCATTAATTATAAAGCATTTAAGCTAAACAAAGCATGAATACAAATAATAATCATATGAAATTTTTTAGTGACTAAGTAAATTAAATTACAACTACTCAAGGAATATCTTAAAAATGATGCTGAAGAATTATTAATAACTAATTAATTTTGTATATATCTTAGAGTAATATAATAACACTTATTATCATTAAGCTTCTTCAATAAATCCTAAAGAAAATTCTTTGAAAAGAATGGGAGAAGAAAATTAACTTTACTTAATCAGTTAATTAAATTTAAGATATTCTTTTATGAATACTTGGACAGATGGAAAGAAGAGTGCGAAAATTATATTTAAGGGTTTTATTTACCCGGATATGAGCCATAGTAGGTTGAGACTCTGTATCTAAGTCAAATATTGAATAACTTCATCAAGCATAGAAGCAAAGTATAGAGAATTGATGTAAATCTATAACCTTTAACTTTAGCATACTATTTATATAATTATTAATCTAAGCACTTAAATATGATTATAATTTAATAAGATTTAGGTTTTCTCATTTAAACTAAAAGGATTCTTTTTCCAGTTCTCCTAATTGCTCCTATATAGATTATTTTGACTATTCAAATAAAATTGAACTCCATTAATCTTTTTATGCATCATAGATATATATTTTTTCTCTATCAAATACGTATATTTAATTTTCATCAATAATAGGACTTTAGTAACAAGGTTATCCTGGATAAGGCTTATTTGATATTTTAATCAATTATGGATTATTTCTTTCTCACTTCAACTAGTAAACACCATCAAGAAACTCGCCAAATACGTAAACTATTCCTTGTTAATCTTTTATTATACTGATTGATGAGCTTTAGGGCAAACAGATCTTAGTTTTTTCCCAAACGTTTAAATTAGTATTATATACTTAAACTTAGCACAGTCTTTAGTAATCTTTATCGATTCCTCCTAGCATTACTATGTCTTAATCTACCAATATGCAACCTTAATTTTTTCCTTGGAACTCTATATCTTCAAGTTAAAAAAATTGATGTTAATTGAAATCAAAGTATTCGCACTTTTACTGATCTTATTAACTAGATAAATTTCCTGAAATAATATAGATATATCTATTGTTATTTACTATTCTTTAAACTAATCCAGGACCACTTCTAGGAGATATCATTTCTACTGTAATCAATACTTAAAAAGATTCTCTCTCAATTACCTAAAAGCTTTTAGAAAAGGCTCCGTTTATTTTTCCTCCTGCAAGGAAAATAAAATCCTAAGTATAATAAACAGAACTTTCTTCATCCATTCTAATTTAACTTTTTTGAATTTTTTATTCTTAAAACGAGATTCCAGTTTTAATTAAGCGTGTATTAGCATCCTTTAAGAAGAAAAAATTTTGATTCATTTTACCGTCAAATTAACTATTAAATGAAAAACTATTAGAGTAAAAGGACTATTATGAGATATGGCAATTCATTGAACTTAAACTTTGACATTTGGATTATTTATCTAAATTGGTAGCTAGTTTTTACTTAGTTTGCTTTAGCTTATATCTGAATTCTTAAATGCTAGGTCTTTCTTAATAATTATAACTAAATGATTTAGTTAAAAGATCTGCAAGCATTTCCTCTTTCTATATTTCAGCTGAAAATTATGGATGCAATTTTTGCTAAAATAATAGTTAACGAATTTATCTGAAAGATGTTTAATTTGGTCAAGGTATTGTTTCGTTAAAAATTTCGATAGCGACACAAGCTAATGACCAAATATCACTTTAAATATAAACGCTTTAATTAAGTAATTCAGGCGCCATCCATTAAATTGTACCTCTGATTTTTGAAGTTATAGAGTTTTATTGCTAAGTACTGATAACAAAATCTGCTATTATAGGAGAGTCATTTTCATCCATTAAAATATTTGGTGACTTAATGTCTAAATGAATTAAACCTTCTTTGTGAATAGCCATAACTCCTTAGGCAATCTAACCAAGCAATGTTATCTTTTTTATAAATCTGGCTTATGGGTTTTCTTTAAATTAACTGAACAAAGTTTGATTTTTGATAATTCGATATAAGGTTCCTCTTTAGTAATAATTCGTAAAATGACAAAAAATATAGTTATATTCTTCTGAAGTATCTATAGCTACGCCTTTAATTCTTAGAACTCTTTTGTGATTTATTAGCAAAAGTGACTTACATTCATTATAAAAGTTATCTATTAATTCTTGCTAGTCAATTGGCCATATTTACTAGAATATTCTGAGAGCATAATCTACTCCTTCAATTTATATTTTATAAGCTTTTCCTCATGTGTTTTCTTCAATAAGTTTCAAACAATTTAAATCTTCTCGACAAGGAAAAAGCTCTTTATAACTCCATAATCTTATAGGAGCAGTAGGATCTCTACTAGCTCCATTATTTTTAAGCAATTCTCATATATCTTCTACAGATATCTATTTGGTTTCCTCCATTTTAATGTTGATTTATAATTAAGCTATTATTTCATAACTTTATATATCAATCTTTACTAAAATGTAATACCCTCCATACCCTTAAACTATTACTAACTCTCTTTAATAATTCATTCTTTCTATTTGTTTTATCTTAAACACTTCTAAGAACAAGAAGCTTCAAGTACTATTAATAAAGATTAAAGTACTTAGAGGATATAATTAAAGATATAACTAGATTTAGAAATATATAGTAGAAATAACTAGGCAAGTGAAGTAGTAAAAATAACTAAGTCTGACAAGAATTTTAAATTACTTTATACTATAAAATTAGTTTAATACTCACTAGCTTTATATTATATTTGATACTTACTCTCTTTAACTCTTTTCATCTTAACTTCTAATGTTTTCTATCTAAGTTAAATTACAAATCACTAAGGCTAAGCATTAGTATACTAACTACTATAAACTATGCTTCTTTAAGTTAATTTATTTCTGTTTATGTAACCAAGTAATTATTATTTAAAAGGAAGTTAAAGGTATTTATATAGTAGAAGCATCTAAATGCTTAGTATAATTAAGAAGACTCTAAACACTTAAATGATTAAATTATCTATTTCATAAGAATCTACTATTAACTATAGCTTATTCAGCATCTAAGCATATTAAAGCTAAGACTAATACATAATCTACTTTAGTAATCAAGCATATTTAGTAAAGCTTATCTATATCTATAAGCAATGTATATATAGACTAAGGATAATTAACTCTAAAGCAAGCACTTAACTTTAAATCTCTATTAAACTATTTAATTAAATTAGTTAAATTAGGATAAAGAAAGCTATTCAAACAGGTAAAGATAGTTAGCTTAATCTAAGTACCTAGTTATCCCTTAATAGCTAATAGTGCTTAATAAGAGATAATAAGTTAATACTTTATTTTAAATAATTACCAATTATAGCTATAAATTAATACGCTTATTGTAGTTAAGCTTCCTTTCTTTATAAGAGTAATATAAATAAGAACTATTTATATTAAACTGCCTTTAGCATTATAAATAGATGCGTGTTAGCTAATTATTTCTTAGATATAACTTGAATATTACTATTTCAGAATGCAAAAATAGAAATAGCCAAGAGCTATTCTAAAGTATAGCTAAATTTATTATTCTATTAGTTTATTTCAAAGCTAGATATCTTAATCAAAGCTATTAAAGAAGCTAAAGTTTTAATATTCTCTGTCAAAAGAAATAAATATTAAGCTTTGAGATTTATCTAACTTGCTAAACTTAAATTGTAATAGAATTCAAAAAGCAACAATCTTTAGGAATAATGGGCCTTTATCTTCTAAATTGAGTATTACTCAATAAATTGGGAAATAAGAAGTTAGAGAACTAAAAGTATAAAAGGCTTAGTATGAATTAATAGTTGACTAAGCTTCTTTAATATATTATAAAATATAATATATAAGTATTTCAACTTTTAGTATTAGATAGCTTTATGAATTATGGGTAAATATAAGCAGCATTGCATATAATGACTAATAATATCTAAATAGTTCAGATATCTGCTTTATATAATGATAGAATTAGGTTTAGAAGTAATTAGACAAATGTATATAATATAACTCTAAGAATTTAATATATATTGCATCAACTATACACTTAATATAAATGCAAGTATATTCAATAATCCATTTCATTATTCTCTTTATTAGAATCTATAAAACTTAACTTATAACTATTTACTATCTTATAAGCATAAGTTCATAGAAACTAATATCAATGTAAGTACTAATTTTAGAAATTAGCTAGATAATTATTAAATTAGTAGTTATAATGTTAAATTAATATTAAACTTTGCTTTTATTATCTATTTCCAAAGCTAGTTATATCATGCTATTTAGTTATTACTTAAATCTAATCTTATTTAACAATTAAATAAATTGGATTATAGAGCGCGTAGCACTCTCATTGGAGTGCATCTCTTTAAATTAATTTCATTTAATGTCGAAAAATAAATTTTATGGGTCTCTCTATCCTTGTTTTCTCTTCCTGCAGTATGTCCCTGTAATGTTTCCTTCCAAAGCATAGGATGCAATATGCGATTACGGGTACATCTTTCCCCGACCTACGATGAAGAAGGTTTTTTCCTGGCATTCAGAGTTCTCCAGCTTGTCGAATCTTCTTTCTCTTGTTATTGGTTTCTCTTTCTCCGATTTATCCTCCGTCCGCGCTCATTTTTTATTAGCCTTGCTGTACCTCCAAGCAGCATCCGAAGGAAAGAGCTTTCCACCCTATTTAAAATCTATATAGTTAATAAAATACTACTATTTTTCTTAATCTATAAAAGATAGTAACTAAAGAAGCTTAGCTAACTATACCAAAATACCTTACTAGCATTATTAAAACCTATCTAACTAACTCTTTACATAATTTGCTTAATTTAAAATACAAAGGTATTATACTAAGAATAATTAAGTCTAATACTTTTATTATAATTAGTTTAATCATAAGAGATCTAGCTTGGTAATTAAAAAGCTACTAAAATAAAAGTTACTAAGATAAGATTATTTTGACTCCACATATATATAAATAAACCATAGAGTACAAAGACTTAAGATATATAAACATTTAGCAAATATTTAATTTAAACTATATTCCTTAAGCAATATTTAATTATTAACTTGGGCCATAGATTAGAGTTTTTACTTAAAAGATAGGATTTAATTAAAACAAATTAAGTTAATTGCCTAACTTCTACCTAAAAGAAAATTAACATGTTAAAGGATCTTTCACTGAAGCCTATGTAACTATCGTCATATTTCTGTTTAAATCAATATAATGTCTGAAAAATCCTTCCGAGTCTACTTTTATCAAGCCTGCTTCTGGGTAACCTATGAACTTATTATTTTAAGAATTTTTATCGAAAGGTTTATACCAACTCTAAGAGTAAACTGAGACTTAATCTGCACAGAAACTTATTTCTTAAACTAAGTACGAATTTGATTTTCCTGTAGAAAGTTACGCTCTTAAAAATGTTTCTTTTTCGATAAATCCGTTATCAGTTCTTAATCTAACTAGAACTGAAACTTTAGGACCTCCTCCTGATCCATAACTATTCAAATAGATCTTGAAAAAGCACCAATCATAACTGATTTTTTGGTGATATACCCTGCGTCATATGAGTCTCCATCAATTGAAAATGCTGCATAAGTAACATCATCGCTGTCTAAAGTCAATATTAAACCTCTATAATCAGCTGGGCTTGACTCTAAGAAAGTTTTGCACAGTTCAGCTCCTTAACTATTTACTTTCCTAATTCCGCAATCTTAATTATTAGAACTAATTTATGAATACCCTACTTCATAAACATTTCCATTTGTATCTCTCATAGATATAGTACTAAGTCTTTCTTGAGTATAACTTTGCTTTTGCAAGAAGAACTTATCTATTCAGTGATTTTAAGAAAAGCCTATAATAGCCAATATCAATAGGAAGGAAATTTTAATTTATACATGTTAAGTACCAAAGTGAATTTATATGGTTTTGAGTTATCTTAAATAATAAAAGAATAATTGAAATTACTAGAAACCTAACTCTATTATTAAATTGCTTGATAGTTATAGATAATTTAATTGAAAGATTAAGAAGCTTGGTTTAATATATAAACTTTAAATTAATAGTGAAGCATATGTCTATCAGTCCATAAATAAAGGAATAAAGGTAATAATACTAAGTAGTTTTATAATAATGGAAAAGAAACTAAAATAATAAATTGAGCTAATAAATTAAAGATTTTGCTTTATTTATTGTTTGCTGCCAAATAACTCTAATAAATTTTAGAGTTAAAATATTGCTAAATTTTCCTTTTTATCTTGTTTATAATCCTTTCCTTTATAATTACTCTATTTATTCCATCTTTTCTTAGTTTCTTTACTTTCCATTCTTCAAACAGATTTATAATTTTAATTTTAGTTGTTAAGTTACTATTCTTTTTTCACCGTTAATAATATCACTCTCACAGGAATATAAACCATTTACAAGTCTTCCATAACAAATAAATATCATATTTAAAAGTAGCTAAAATATGAAAAAATAAAATAAGGAGTAAATATAGCTCTATGAATGTAAGCAACTTTAGGTACTATAAGTAAGCTTAATATTTATTTATCAATCTGATTATTTTAAGTTCTCTTAGCTATCTTTATTTTAGTTAAGTCTATTTAGATTTTATTATTACTTTCTGATGAAAACTATTCTTAAAACAGATAGTAAATATTGTCTGCTTTATATTATCGGTATAATACTCATACACTTTATTGCTTATCTTAAATAAGGTATATAAATCAAAATGTATTGGTTGATAATGCTAGCTGTAAATAAAGCATGCAAGTTAAAATTGATAATTAAGAAAACCAAATAAATGAATCTAATTTTTATATTTTCTTCCGTTAAATCTTAAAAAAAGCTTAATAATGAATGATTCTAAAGTTTAGGATTTTGCTAATGAAACAAACTATAAAATGAGAAATAAATATTAATAGATTCAAATAGCATTCTGATATAGAATTAGTGATAGAAATGCATAATTCAGATTTAATTCAACAAATCTAAATTTATTAAAAATCACTATGCTTATAAAAAAATGGAACAATCTATTCGCCTTTCCAAAAACTTAACTAGAAACGAAAAAAGGAAAGCGGCGAGACAATTACTTAAATAACAAAAACTAGAAGAGAAATCGAGCTCCTCATCAGAAGGTAAAATTATGATAGGAACAGCTCAGAAGAATCCAGGTAAGATTGGAGAGAATTCAGAACTTTTTTTATAGCTCGACTAAATGAAAAATAAAATTTCTGAGTATCAAGAAATAATTTACAATCAAGGAGAAAAAATCAGAGAATTAATGAACTTCATAGATGATCAAAATAATGAATTGTTAATAATTAGACGTCAGTTAATCCAGAATATCTTAGTAACGGAATAATAATTATACTAATAATCTCAAACGAACCTTAAACAAAATCAAGACATGATAATTGAAAAAGAATTAATTTAAAAAGATGTTCAAGAAAAACAGAAAGTTGAAAATATTGAATAAAATTTAATAAAAAGAATAAATCAGCTTGAAAACAAGTATTTTAGAAAAAACCTTTGAAAAGATAAACCAAACAATGTTGGTATTGCAAGTCAAGATGATATTTATTGAAAAATTGTGGTGGCTGAAAATAAATATAAATAAAAGAACAAATAAGAACGTGAAAGACTCTTAATAGGCTATGAATTACTGAAACCAGAGTCTATAAAAAAAAATTTGCTGGAAACTCGGAAGATTTTTAGTGATTACCTCCCACGTAAAAAACTCGGTCGTGGTATCCATCCACGTTAAAAAAATGGCAGCAAGAAACTGATTGAGATTCCAGGTATTGCAAGACTTTTAAACTTTAAGTTCATTATTATTATTATTATTATAAAAATCACTATGCTTAGTGTTTTTGAAAAAGAAACTAGGCAATACAATTAAGAAAATTACTTAAAGATAGAATATAAAGCATACTTAGTAGAATTTTATAAATTACCAAGAAGATATTTAGAATAATTATAAAGCTAATAAATAATATCACTTAAATAGAAAATCTTAAAATTATGATTTTAAATCATATTTCTTACTTAAATTTAAGAACTTTCTTTATTTTTAATTAAAGTCCTTAAATAATTTAATGTGTTTCCCTCAATATTCTATTAAATAAATTTTTAATACTTCATCCAAAATAATTTAAATCTACTAATTTATGCTAATTATTTCAAATTTTTTACCTAACAAAGTAAACTTCATTTCTCTTTTCATCCTTAACTTTAAATTAATTTTCTAGACCTTTACATATTTTATTCGTGATAACTATCAAATTAGCTTTATTTTTCTATCTAAGACTTCTTCTTAAGTAAATGCATGATCTAATTCTATTTACCTTATATATATCACATTTATATGATCTATTTCATATAAATGCTAATTCTCCCTTCAAATAATCACAAAACATGCGTAAAATTTATAAAAATAGCTTCCTTTTGATTAATCCTTTTATATTTAATTTATTACTTACTAAATTAAATTAGTTTAAGTTGTATCTTTTCACTAAATTAACCTAAATAAGAGATATGCATTTTTGTACTTTTCCATCTTTTTTTATTTATAGGTACTTAAAAATTAAAAACTAAATTAAGAGATTTATAAGATTAAAGTTGGTATAAAGAAGCACTGCATTAAGAGAATTAAAAATAAAGGCAAGAAAGTAAGTGACTAACGAGGAACTAAACAAAGACAAATTCAAGAGTCTAGCTCATCTTCAGAGGGAAAAGTAATGGTCTGTCTTACTGAATAAGTTAATCTGGAATTAAAAATAATAAATTACTCTAAAATTAAATTGAATAAATGAAAGCATAGATTGCAAAATATGAAGAAATTTTCTTTAATCAAGGAGAAAAAATCTGGAAGCTAATGAACTGCTTAGAAGTTAAAATAATGAATTGCTAATTCTTAAAAGTTAACTGATAAAAAAAAGTTTAGTAACAGAAAACTAACTTTACGAAATTTCTTAATCCTGCTTCAAATAATCAAAAAGAATGATTATAGAAGAAGATCTACGTTAACAGTTGCATTAAGAAAAATAAAGTTAAGAAAAAATTGATTCAAACCTAAGCAAAAGAATTGAGATATTTGAAAGAAAGATTTATCCGAAGAAGAAAATTGAGAAGTAATATAAAAATTGTTGTTATTGTCAATCTAAATATCACCTACTAAGACATTGCAAAGAATGAAGGCTACTTAAGCACAATGAAGAGCAAAGAACCTGAAGAATCCTAAATAAGCTTTGAATTACTGAACTCAGAGTTTATAAATAAAAATTACTCATAAGAAACTAAGAGATTCCTTTGTAGTAGACACCCACTTATAAAAAATATCGTGGAATACAACCACGAAAAAAAATTTGTCTGTTGATACCTGGTTGAAAACCCAGGGTATGCAAATATTTATTTTACATTTAGTTAAATAAGAATAATAATAATAAGTATGACTTTTTATAATAATTAAATGTAAAATATTAGGAACTAAACACTAGCACTATTCTAATTAGTAGTAGAAGTATTTTATTACTCTATTATCTTTAAAGATTTTAATGTTTTGTATTAAAAAATTTCATTTTTTAGCTTCAAAGATTTTTAATTTAGTGTTCTAAATAAATATTTTACTTAAAATTGAAGGGTATGAAAGAATTATTATAAGGAATTTAAAGTACTTTTAATAAATCTAGCTTTTTAGTTAAAAAACTAACTTTTAATAATATCAAGGTTGAACCATTTGTAAAATCTATTAGATAATCTTATTTAAAATAATAATAGGATAAATTAAGTTTAGCAATTTTTCGAGGATTTTCGCCTCTTCATGCTGGAGACCAGATTGCTCCAGTGTTAAAAATAAAGTTTTAGATGTCTCTCCTCCCATTACTCTTGTCATTTCCGGATCTAGCCTTATTTTAATTAAATTTTCTCTTGTAAATGTATCCTTATTCATTTAAGTATAATCTTTCTCTTATCTGTCTCTACTACATTTGTTTTTTCTTCCTCTAATGTGCTTGTATATTTCTTTATTTATTCCAGTACTACGTTTTGAAATTTTGGAATTCCTTGCAGCGTCTTCATAAGTGTTCTGTCGAATTGCAGTAGTAACATTTCTTCACTATTTTTTGGAGTTTAACTTTAGTCTTCCTATTGGTCTCTTCAATCATCATTGGATCTCCCCTTTGTTCATCTAATTTCTTTTCTAGTATTTCCAGTCTAATACTCATATCAGATTGTTTCTGAAGCTAATTTTAGGATTAGCTACTCTGGTCTTAAGATATGTTTCAGAAAGCGCTTATTTCTCTTTCTTAGGACATAAGTCTGGATTCTATTCCTTCCGCTTGGTTGAGTTTTTCCATCGGTTTCTCATTGTCCTTTCTCTGTTTCCTAACCTCTTCCTGGAGGTTTAGTACCACTTTGATGAGCTGTTCCATGCTCATCTGGCCAGAAGGATTGAACTTTGAGACCTCCTGGTGCAGAACAGACTTCATCTGCTTTCTGGGCTTCTCTTCTGAGGTTGGAGTTATCTCATGTGTTGTCTTCTGAGCTTGTTTCTGTTCCTCTTCAGGTTGCTAGAATTAAGAAAAAGGTTAGGGCTAAGGGTTAAGGGTAAGAAGACTATCCAAGATTGGATTCAGGTTTCCTCTCCAACTTTTTGGAGATGGTGTAGAAACCTCTTTTGAATCCTTCCATTTTTTTATGATAATCTTATTTATAAAGCGACTTTAAATAATAAATAGTATAATGCTTAAAACACGAATAAATATTAATCTTTCCTAGCATTCTTATGAAAACTAAGTTTTATAAAAGTATTTAGTGATTACTATCAAATATTTCTAAAGTATTGATAGTTGATTATAACTGTCCTTTATACCTATTTTTTATAATATATCGTTAGTATAAATTTTATTACAAATTATGGTCTAACTTTAAAGATAAAAATTATATAACTTTTTGAAATTATTCTGTCTTATATTTAAAGTGAAAGTCTAAAAATGATAAGATAATTTAGATTGTTAATTATTTGAATATATTTAGAAAGGAAAAAAAAATTTAAGTTTATAGTTCTTAGAGAGAGCTTTACAGATATCTTCCATTTTTTCCTGCTTTCTCCTAAACTAAAGGATGTCGTAGGACTTCACTAGTCCGCCATCCTTGCCTCCTTCCCGAAATCTAATTGTCCTTCAGGTTCCTTCTCCCGTTATTATAGTCGTTAGCTTTTGAGTTGTAGAATTTCTTTCTGTAAATTTATCCTGTCCTTGTTGGTCAAAAGCGAAATAGTTCTTCTAGGATTTTATTCTTATTATTTCTTTCAATTTCTGGCTTCTTTCAACAATTTCTCCAGCAGTGGTTTCTTTAACATACGAAACACCGTATTTTTCTCCGATGGAATTTAATCTACTTTGTATCTTACTATTAGAATTCCGATTCGATTTCCATTAGGATACTTGGTTACTAATCAAATTATTTTTAGATTATTACTTTTATTATTCTTATTTTTTTTAAAGTTACTTTATTTGATATTCAAATTTAGAAAAATGAAATTGGAATATTTGAGGGACTTCGTTAAATTATTTATCAATTTATTCCAATTTAATTACTATTTACGATTAGATTTTACTTAGTGATTCTTCTATAGAGGGGAATTATAAATCTAATTATTCAATCAATTTTTCTAGCTTGTCTTTTAGTTTTTCTATCCTTAATCTTTTTAATTTTAATTCGTATTAGATATTTGATACTCTTTGCTGCACCGATTATATGTAAGCTTCCTTCGATCATATCTCTTAGATTTATTGCGGCTCTTCTTCAGTTAGGTTAGATTATTATCCTTGTTTTTTAAATGAGCCGAAAGAGGTCTATTTCTTAGGTGCCATTTTTCAATTTATTTAAATAAATAAATAAATTTGATTATAGAGCGCGTGGCACTCTCGTTGGTGCGCAGCTCTTTAAAAAAAATGCTTCATACTGACAAGAATGTTTGCTACTGATAAAATTATCAGATACTGGTAGACCTTTTTCAATACTGGTATAATTATTAAGTACTGATAAAAATGTTCAATACTGATATAATTTAAGAATACTCGTAATCTTATCTACTTGTTGGAGGTCCAAGGACATGGCAGGATTGTGTCTCATTGCATCACAAAAGCAGAGGAAGACAAAAAGTCGATTATGGGTACTTAACTTCTCCAACCTCTGATGAAGATGACCTTTTTGTTCACCTTCGAACAACTATGGCGGTTTTAAAAAATATATAATTAAAAAAAATGATGTAAAATTAGAAAAAAAACTTAAAAATAAAATGCAATTAATGGATTTTCTAATTTTTTATAAGTCTCGATTAGCTTTTGTTCACTAGCCTCGGCTATACTAAATTTAGTTTTTATTCGTTTGTCATTTTTCTAAAAATATTTGAAAATAAATAAGATTTATAGATAGAAGTTAAATTAGCTAAAATAAAGTTTAATGTACTTAAACAAATCTAATCTTAAAATTTAGAATAAATAGATTCCCTAGATGCAGTTTTAAATACACTTTTTTATCAATAATGCAATCCTTTATTGCTTTAATATCCATAAAAATTCAATAGCTATTTTAGATAGCCACTCTTAACTTTCTAATAGTAATTAAATTGAAATAATTTTCAAACTGGAAAGGATATAACTTTATGTTTTCTTGATTATGCAGGGATAAATTTCATTTTCAAATTTCTTAGCATAAATTTTAGGTTGTGAACTAGATATTTCAAATAGATTATCTGTATCTTGAAAAGTTAACGAGATAATGAGGAAAAGTATCAGTTTTTTTAATTTTACTTTAATATTCCAAAATAAATTTAATTTAAAGCCTTTTTTTCTTTCTTAGAAGAATCTTTCATTTTTTAAATTTTTATTCATAATAATAATTTAATAACAAAAGAGTGGAATAAATCTTTCTATAAAAAGTTTGAATAAGCCAACATAGAAAAAATAAGAAGATAGTTACATGAGATTTAATGCATAAAGCTGATAAGAATCTAAAAAAATATTACAAATGTACAAAATTTATTTTAAGAATAATTGAAAAAACCTAAAATTGCTTATTTATGAAATAGAAAAATTTATTATATTTATCATTAAATTTCTATCCTATAAAACATGAAATTAATAGCTAGCTTTAATCAGAGACATAAATTTTTAAGGATAAATGTTCTAGTTAAAAAATAGAACCAAAAGTCAAGTAATCAAACAATTTACTAATTATATCACAGCGCTGATTATATTTCTGATATATAATCTTATTTTCTCATTTTAGTCTTGAGGAATAAAATATCAAAGAAATAAAAACTCTATGCTTGAAAAGTAAAATATAAAGACAGGAGGTTAACTTAAGACGAATAAAAGTATTAAAATACCAAATAAAAGTTAACTGATTGGTAGAAAATTGAGTTGGGCAATAAGATTTGCTTTAATTTTAAATTTACTAGAAAAAGTCTTACAAGAACAAAATATTTTCGAGATAAAGTAATAAATAGCAAATCTCTTAATATCATTCACAGTGAATGAGAAAATTAATTTATATAAATTTCAAATTGGAATTAATGAATACAACATTGAAGAGTAGAAATAAAAATTTTTATTTATTATATTAATAAAAGTAATACGAAATGTATTTTACAGATCTTTAAGAGTTTTTTCATAAATTGAGCTATAATCATAATTCAGTTCAACGAAGTAATTTATTTGCAAGAAAAATAGATTTTAATTTAGTTTTCTATCTTTAGAGATTAATTTATAAATAAAGATTTTTTTAATTGAAAGAATAAATATTTCGGGAAAAACTTTTAGATGGATTCATAATTAAAATAAGGAACTTTAAAATTTAATATATATAATTATTAAATTTATGTTTTAAAATAACCTTTAAAAAAAGAAGAAGAATACTTAAAAACATTATTACTATTTAATTTTTATTGCAAATTAAATAATTCAATCCTGAAATTTATTTGATATCTAATATTTTAAATTTAAGGGAATATATTCATTAGTAAAGTATAAACTTAAAATATAAATAATTTAAAAATCACATAATCAATTTATTTTTGTAATTGGTTAAGCGATATTCCTTAATAATAACAGATGATAAGTATAAAGTATTATTTGGATAAAAAATTTATTCATATATTTTTTACTTTTAACCATTAAATAAAATAAAAAGTGATTTATAATTAAAAGATCTAAAATAAAATTATGAAGATAAAGTGTTTTATATATAGAAAATTAAATTATATTTCGTATTTTACTAATTTATTTTAGTTTTAATATTTCTAGTTTTTATAACCTTATTTTAGATTTGTTCATATCTTATTACTATTATAGCGATTCAATTTTATTTTTTTTATTTTTTTCATATAATATTAGGCTGAATTAAT